>CM065660.1:4505153-4592653 GCA_033220385.1 Triplophysa yarkandensis
TATATAATCATCTGCTGTTAAATATCTCGCATTAACGTATAGAACAGCTGAACCGACTTGAAGTCTTATTGAATGTGTTTGTGTATTTCTTTTAATTTTTTAACGATATCTGACCTTCACATTATGTCATGTATATAATACCCAATGCACAGAGGGATAAATGTTTAATATATGCTCATATTTTGAATCTTAATGAATGAAATGTTTGCTATTAAATCTATTTTAAATTGATGTTTTGTAGTTGTCCGTATACTTTAAGGCTGTGTGTTAAGACTTCAGTGAGTTTAAAGGAATGTAGTTTTATAGAAGTAGAAATGATGATCTTACACTTGAACTACATCAGCGATTGTGTAACTCAACTGGTTTTCAGATTCAACACAGGAAAAAGTTCTCGTTTTATTCAAACTTACACTGTATGTAGTCATAACAAGCATCAGTGTTTACACAAGCATCAGTGTTTACACAAGCATCAGTGTTTACACAAGCATCAGTGTTTACACAAGCATCAGTGTTTACAGTGTTTATATACACGTGTGTGTAATGGTGGCGATGATTATGATGGCGGTGATGGTGGTGATGATGATGGTGCTGCTGATGATGATGATGATGGTGGTGATGATGATGGTGGCAAAGGTGGTGATGATGATGATGGTGGTGATGATGATGATGATGATGGCGGTGATGGTGATGATGGTGATGATGATGAGGAGGATGATGAGGATGGTGATGATGGTGGTGATGAGGATGATGGTGATGATGATGATGGCGGTGATGGTGATGATGGTGATGATGATGAGGAGGATGATGATGATGATGGTGGTGATGAGGAGGAGGATTATGATGGTGATGATGGTGGTGATGAGGAGGAGGATGATGATGATGATGAGGATGATGATGATGGTGAGGATGATGATGATGATGGTGATGATGGCGGTGATGGTGATGATGGTGATGATGATGAGGAGGAGGATGATGATGAGGATGATGATGATGAGGATGATGATGATGAGGATGATGAGGATGATGGTGATGATGGTGAGGATGATGATGAGGATGATGGTGATGATGATGATGAGGATGATGGCGGTGATGGTGATGATGATGAGGAGGATGATGATGATGATGATGATGGTGGTGATGAGGAGGAGGATGATGATGATGATGAGGATGATGATGATGGTGATGATGATGATGATGATGATGGTGGTGATGATGGTGGTGATGATGGTGGTGGTGATGATGATGGTGATGATGATGAGGAGGATGATGATGATGATGATGATGGTGGTGATGAGGAGGAGGATTATGATGATGATGAGTGATGATGATGATGATGAGTGATGATGATGATGATGATGATGAGTGATGATGATGATGAGGAGGATGATGATGATGATGATGATGGTGGTGATGATGAGTGATGATGATGATGATGATGATGAGTGATGAGTGATGATGATGAGTGATGAGTGATGATGATGATGATGATGAGTGATGATGATGGTGATGATGGTGATGATGATGAGGAGGAGGATGATGATGAGGATGATGATGAGGATGATGAGGATGATGATGGTGATGATGGTGATGAGGATGATGATGGTGATGATGATGAGTGATGATGATGGTGATGATGGTGATGATGGTGATGAGTGATGATGATGATGATGATGATGAGTGATGATGATGATGAGGAGGATGATGATGATGATGATGATGGTGGTGATGATGAGTGATGATGATGATGATGATGATGAGTGATGAGTGATGATGATGAGTGATGAGTGATGATGATGATGATGATGAGTGATGATGATGGTGATGATGGTGATGATGATGAGGAGGAGGATGATGATGAGGATGATGATGAGGATGATGAGGATGATGATGGTGATGATGGTGATGAGGATGATGATGGTGATGATGATGAGTGATGATGATGGTGATGATGGCGGTGATGGTGATGGTGATGATGGTGATGATGATGAGTGATGATGATGGTGATGATGATGATGATGATGAGGATGATGGTGATGATGGTGATGAGGATGATGATGGTGATGATGGTGATGATGATGAGGAGGAGGATGATGATGAGGATGATGGTGAGGATGATGATGATGATGGTGATGATGATGATGGCGGTGATGGTGATGATGGTGATGATGATGAGGAGGATGATGAGGATGATGAGGATGATGAGGATGATGATGGTGATGATGGTGGTGATGAGGAGGAGGATGATGATGATGATGAGGATGATGATGGTGATGATGATGAGTGATGATGATGAGTGATGATGATGATGAGGATGATGATGATGATGATGGCGGTGATGGTGATGATGATGATGGTGATGATGATGATGGTGATGATGATGGTGGTGATGATGATGATGATGATGATGATGATGATGGTGATGATGATGATGATGATGATGATGGTGATGATGGTGATGAGGATGATGATGGTGATGATGGTGATGATGATGAGGAGGAGGATGATGATGAGGATGATGGTGAGGATGATGATGATGATGGTGATGATGATGATGGCGGTGATGGTGATGATGATGATGAGTGGTGATGGTGATGATGATGATGAGTGGTGATGATGATGATGATGATGATGATGATGATGATGATGATGATGATGATGATGATGGTGATGATGATGAGTGGTGATGAGTGATGATGATGATGATGATGATGGTGATGATGATGAGTGGTGATGATGATGATGGTGATGATGATGATGGCGGTGATGGTGATGATGATGATGGCGGTGATGGTGATGATGATGATGAGTGGTGATGATGATGATGATGATGATGAGTGGTGATGATGATGATGAGTGGTGATGATGATGATGATGATGATGATGATGATGATGAGTGGTGATGATGATGATGATGATGAGTGATGATGATGATGATGGTGATGATGATGAGTGGTGATGATGATGATGGTGATGATGATGATGGCGGTGATGGTGATGATGATGATGGCGGTGATGGTGATGATGATGATGAGTGGTGATGATGATGATGATGATGATGATGATGATGATGATGAGTGGTGATGATGATGATGAGTGGTGATGATGATGATGATGATGATGGTGGTGATGATGATGATGATGATGATGATGAGGATGATGATGATGAGGATGATGATGATGGAGGATGAGGATGAGGAGATCAAACACAGACTTTAACATCTCTCAACTCTTTGAGTTTCTCAGCTCTGCTTCCATCTTGAGGTCAGATTTAATACATCACTTGTCAAAAAATCTTTTAGGAATTAAATTTGTATTTATTTAAATAACATTAAATACATTGAAATAAGCACATAAATTACTATATATTACATCATATATAAGTTATTTTAGTTAGTAGTCTGATCAACAAACACCAACCGGAAGTGACTTTTTTAATCAGCACAAGAAAAATAAAGTAATACAGAACAAAAACTGAGAGAAATATTTTACAAGAATAGCCATGAAGGTTAAGATGATATTTTACATATATTAATTATATATATTTAAAAAATTTTAATATTGGAAATGTTTTCATTTGTTTCCTGTTTAGCCGGAAGTTACCCTGTGTCTGACAATATAGAATAAAAGCCATGTTTCCTAAAATAAAGTTTTTAAATTTTAAAATAAAGTCCTCCAATAAATCCATTTAAATGTGTTTTTAATTTTTAAATGTGTAATCTCATATAAAAAAGTGATCAAACATAAACTGAGCATCATTATATTATTTCTTATATGTTCTGTATTTATATATTTCTATGAAGTTGAGAAGAATTGTGTTTAAATAACAACAGAAACTGAACATAAAAGTTTTTTATAAAGTAAAATAGATAAAGCAAGATAAAGGTGTTAGATAAACTAACCTCATGATTGTGATGTTTAAACACACAAACACTTCTTTTGACCTTTTATTTCTTTATCAGTCAATACAAGATAAAAAGGAAATAAATGCAAAAATACACGAGTAATATACACAAAGTATGGAGTATTTAAGAGCTGTTATCTATGTAAAAAGGCTCATTTGTCTTTATGTCGGACACCATTTGAATAAGGCCTTAAATCCCATCTGTAGAAGAGAAACCGTACAGAGATCTGGGGAATAAAACAGCACAAGTCTCAATACTCCAACAATCTCTACTGTGTTTATATCAAGATCCAACGTTTGAGTGATCCGATGGGTTTAAAAGACGATTTACACATCTGTTATCTCAGCGTCCGTCATCAGAGTTCATAAAGACGTTCAGTTTAACTGCTTTAGAGTCAGAGAATAATAAGAACAAACACACAAAAGAAATCATTTGTAGTTAAACACCAAACACAGATAGTATAGCTTCACAAGGTTGAACTGTAAAAGTATATAAAATGCTTTATAAAAAGAGAGAGTATTTGTTGCGTTTGTCAGCCACGGCCTCGGTGAATCATCTATTCCACCAAGAGCAAGATTATATCCAGAGTTTTTATTATTGCAACAAAATTATATCACAATACCGATCTTGTAAGAAAAGAAATCACATGATGTGAAACTTCTTTTGATTAACTTTAGGTTACGCTTTATGTTGTGACATTTATATTTCATACATAGAGTTTCATTTCAATTCCTTTATTTTAAATCACATTTGTGCTTCAAATGAATTCGGACTACAAAACCCCTCCCTGTTTAGAATACCAGTATTTCCCCGGCTGATCCATTTGACTACATCACATTAATTCTAACTGGTCTATAAACCCCAAAATCACTTTTGCTATAACATCATGTCAGACTGAAAAGATTGAAACTGACAGCCAATGTATCTTGTGCGTGAAATATGGCTCTTTGTAATACGTTACAGTGATGCTTGTTGAGTATATTTCAGAGGCTGTGGATTATTTATAAATCTCCCTCTAACTGTTTTTTATGTTCTCTGTGTTCATCTGTGGCGTCTCCTCTTCAAGTGTGTGACGACACCGTGTCAGCCATTGGTTTCATTAAGTCAGGTGGACGGTTCAGAAAGCTGTCCCTCATCAGAGCTGGTAGCAAATTAAAACAGACGTTATGACATAAATCATAAGTATAACTATAACATACATTTTAAATAACACTAATATACCTGCTGTGCTGCACAACGGCTGAGTTCCTCCCAGCAGGGGATCTCTATCCGTAAGAAGGTGCGTTCGCTTCGGAGGCGGGAGTTCAAAATCTTCTGAAATGAAGTTCTTCTGCAAATATTATGTTGAAGAAATTAAAAATCAGCAAATGTTGTGAAAACATGTATGAAGGGTGGGCAAATCCTCACTAGTAAGCTGTGGCTCAGCAGAAGCTCGTCCTTAATGGAGCCGCCCATACATCCAGCCAGAACAGGAATGTCATCATCTTCCTCATCTTCTAAACCTCTGTTGTGGAGAACATGAACCATCTTTGAATAATGCTTGAGCACAAATTTCATATGTTGAGAAATCATTTCAAATCTAATTGTCATGTGGGTCAAACGGCAATTCCCAAACTTACCGTTTCCTTGAAGTGCTGCTTTGCTTTTCTGAAGATGACGGAGCCGTCTCGGGAAATTGGGGAAGTAGGGTCAGTTGGAAGTCATCATCCATTGAGATATATGGAGCCAGCATGTCCAGATCAAGCTCATCCATGTTCTGTCACAGAATTAGAGAAATTCATGTGGCTTCTTTATATAACAATATCACAAAAGGCAATAAAAAAAGCAAAATATCCTACCTCCGTCAGGCCTTTTACAGTTATGCTCTCCTCGGGTTTTATAGCAAAGAATCTCTCAACTCCATCGGTCTCCATTGACAGCTCTTCAGCTGGACTCTAGAAGCAGATATTCAATGTCAAACAAACCATTTTATATATTTTAGGCATGGGCATGAAAAGCTTTTACACATACCTCTGCAGGTGGGGAACTGGTGGGCTTGTCGAATATCGGTGAGAGGAGTTGGCGTAGTTCAGGTGTACAGAGATCCTGAGGACATTCTGGAAGACTGTTGGGACTCGGTACACGACAGAAAGACAGCTCCACACCTTCTGTAAATGCCATGAAACTCACTATTAGATCAGATGCATGCGTAATTCTCTGTTATCAATTTCTAAGAAAGTTGAACCTCACAGATGAACCGTGCAATTGTATATCACTAACATTGTCTTACACTAAATAACACTAGAACGTGTCATTTACTAAACACGTCTGCCATTGGTTGGACTAACAGAAAAGTGATGTCCTAAACTCAAAGTATAAGTTGAGCTATCACCTGTGCAAGCACCTGTTAGAGAAATGACAGCATCTCCAGAGTGAGGTGCCAGCTGCAGTAACTCCTCAGGATTCTCTTTCATCTGGAGGAAGAGTTCAGCCGCGCTGCTGTCCTCCACATCCGAGTCTACGTCCTTGAGCACGCTCAGCATCTCAACCTTGGGTTTTGGTGTATCACAGGTCTGTTCTAATGAGAAAACAACATCTGCCTGCTCCACCCCACTGCCAAAGAGAACGAGAGAAAATATTATTCTACACTGATTCAAACTGAGAGAATGCTAATGTCAGGTTGAGCTACCTGAGAATGTAGTTGAGGCAGACCACTGCCTCGGGTTGGGAGGTCCTGCTGTTGTAGAGGACGGTGGCTTGGGTCTCGGTCCAAACAAAACCTCCGTTCTTGGCCAGGAAGCGGTAGTGACTGGTGCACACCTGACCCTTGGAGAACACTGAGAAGATAGAAAAGATTTACAACAGATGTATAAAATTTCACTGGATTGAGACAAGCGGAAATAAACTTACAGATGTGTAAACTCCTGGTCACATGATCAAAATCAAGAGCGTGGTAAAACTCATAGGCTGATCGGCCAATCAGATCATCAGGTTGGTATCCAACAAGCTCTGTGACGCTGTTGGCACAAATGAGACAATGAACGTGAGTTTAGTTCATCTGTATTTGCCTTTATTAGAAAAGGAAATCTCCTGACAGTTAAATGTGTCTCGTGTGTCCTCAGATGCTATAAATATCCAGTGCTTTTTTAACAAGCAAAGGAAACCCGAGTCAAAGGCATTCTTAAACCGTGAATGAACTGTGCTTGTCACTCGCATGAACATACAGACACATACATTTCCATTCCCAGAACAAGGAAGAGAATAAAACGAGGATTGTGTGTTTGTAGATAGATGGTGTGTTTTTGTGCATTAAAGAGAAAGTCATCTAACCTGCTTCAGATTCGTCAATGTAATACCTATGTATTGTGCATTCAGCATGTTGTGATTTACACATTTCTTACCGTCCATCACACTGTGTGAAAGTCAGATCCATGTTATGACGTGTGAGGAAGGTGCTACTATCCAGAGGAAACTCAACACTGGAGGGATGAGGAATGGGCTCACAGATCAATGTTAAGAAGCTTCCGGCAGTGGCTGAGCTTTCATCATCACTGCTGAGAGTCTGCATATGTCCTGTGCAGTGAAGAACCTAAGAGACAAAGACATTTTAGAGATCAGATTAAGTTTATGAGGTACAGACTGTGCAATTCTGAACCGAACACAGATGTTAACATAATATTGTGCAACATGACGTGCAAATGTTCTGGACTTCTGCCTTCACTCTTGGCAAGAAATAAAACTGGACCTGTGCCTTGTGAGTAATCGTGTCCTGTTTTCTGTGCTCATGTGACTTTAGATCAACAAAGTTCAAAGCAGCATCAGTTCTTTAGTCCTGCACGTTCCTCACAGCTATTTATAACCTCAGCAGATCAAACCAAGTTATGTTGCGTGTAACAAGCGTGGGGTGTGTACCTTCCAGTTTGCAGACTTGATGGTAACTGTTCTTCCTGTGTGTGTGAGAGTGCTCTTCACTCGAACAAAAAAGTTGTATTCAGTCATCTTAGAGTTTTTCTTTGCAAGACCTGAGGATAAAACATATTGCATCTGTTTAGTCCCTGACAAGCGTTATAGTGAAGTTATTAAATAGCAGGACATTTATTTTGGGACAATCCTGAATTTCCAAGCATTTCCAAGTTATCTACCTGGTCTACTGGTGAGAAGGTCTCTCAATTCTTCTTGATCACAGGGATGAACAAACTCATACACATTCTGTCCCAGCAGCTCCAGCTATACGGAACAAAACAAGGATTTACATTAAAACAAAACTTTAATAAAAGTCATAGTTCAAATATTTCATATGAGAACATAACATTCTTTGGGACATACTGTCAGGAATGAATCACCTGAACAGTATGAGAGATGTTCTTACTAAACAAGAATAGACATAGGATCTATTTATATATGCATGTTTGTGGGATTTCATATCCTGTCCATTGAACAACGTTCTATCATTGTGAGATGACTTATCTACATGTAAAACATGTAAAAGTTCCATGCCCACTAAAAGAAATCAGATTTATTTTTGTAGTATGCAGTGAAGGCAAACTACAGTAATAAATGATTCCTTTCATAGCTTCTTTAAGACTGCTTATGTTCCCTACGGAATTGATTTATTCTAAGAGTCCTGGCACCCACGTAACATAAAGAACACATTTACACAAAGATCAAATGCTGATATACTGGTTACATGCCATTTATGACAAGCTCTATGCTTGTGCTTTGCACTATAAAGTTAAATATAATATAATAGCAACGAGTTTCATGAAATTTGTATTGGGGTTGATACAACCTGCAACTGTTTTATGATCACATGAAGTGTTTATAAGTGAAATGTTTGTGCAACACTCACTTGTGTTATGCCGATGTATTTGCTGACACTGTCAGAGAGGAACACGATGTCTCCTTCTTCTGTCAGGACCAGAATGAAACCAGCCAATGCCTGCTGGTAAAACCCATCGGTGGGATCCTCAGTCTCCTCATCGGACTGTGTTTTGGGAGAGCCTGATGGACACAGAATAACCAGATTAGGACAATGAAGGTACTCGAGATGGCCATAAAGTAGACAAACTGACTGCTTAAGACTTTCTCAATTTTAACCAAATATGTCTTAAACAATAATGAAATAAGGTAGTTTTAAACTAGAGATTAATTAATAAATATCCTTATATTAACTAAATTTAATAACTTTAGACAGTTATCGATTCATATATTTTAATTCTTATGATGTTACTAAAAATGTATTTACACAAAGCACAGTCAAAGCATATCCTATCGTCTTCTGAATGACAAGATAAATCAGATCTGAACTGTCAAGTGTTTTAAACTACTGGACTATGACATGACAACTTGGCCGATATGTTTGTGGATCTTCATAAACTATACAGTGCTATTGAAAACATCCAAGCGGGTTTTCACACACCAGATTGGATCAGACGGTTCATGCGCAGATAGCTGAGCGCCACCCTCATGATGGCAGCTTTGTCCAGATGAGAGGCGATGCGTCGTGGGAGGGGAAGAGAGTGAGCCAGCTCGTAAAACACCTCCGTTTCCTGACTCCTTCTACATCTCGCCGCATCACGCGAACGCACCTTCTTCTGCTCCAGACTGGGCCTGCAAAAAAACCCACAGAGATAACAAATAGTTTTAGGAATAGTATACCTCTTAATCCTACAACATATATTAAAGTTAAAAATATATACATTTATAACAATTGTTTGCTGTTGCAAAGCTTCTGGATGAATAAAACAAAAAACCGATTCTCTCTTCTTACATGTTGTTCTTGTCCAGCCTGAGAAAGTGCCTGACAAACTTTTGGTAATAAAGAGAGGGGCGGTGGTTTCGTTCCCTTCCTCCATTTGCCCTGAAGCATTTGAAGGCATTTAGAGGTGCTTTGTCGCATTTATAACAGTAACGCTTGTAGTCCACCCCCATGTGATAGAGACGCCTGCAAACCCTCAAGAGCCTCTGACCACCTCCTGAGCTTTAAACGGGACTCAGGATGACCTTTAACATTCCAAAAAAGACCCAGAACACAGGACAAGCCCTCTGCGGGCAGCGTGTTTTACAGGACAGATTTATTGGCTTATTGTATTTCAGGGTACACGCATGCAGTCTCCAGTAAACAGGATCAGAGCGTGCCCAGCCCTTCTGTGTTCTAGTCCGTTGCTTTGGTCAACACGTAGTTTGTGGTCAGTCAGGTTTGTGCACTTTGGCAAGAAGAAACATGTCCGTGTGTGTTTGAGTAATGCATGCAGAAAGCACAGAAACATGTCTGTATGAGGACGTGTACGGTCCTGATCAACAAAAACAATCATCATGGTGCGGATATGAATCCACACACTAGATTAAAGAACCTTTATTTAATAACAAAACCATTCAAGCAAAAGTCTAATGATTTACAAGCGTACGCTGACCTCTGTTCTCCAGTAACTTAAACATTAGACGCAAAAGCCATAAAAATGTTTCAGAAGGTTTATGGAAAAGGACAGCGAGTAGAAACACGCCAACTTTTAGCTTTAGGATAGTGAAGTGAAATACAAATTTCACGCATAAAACATTTCTTCCTGAATCTGAAACTCTATCAACAATAAAATACAGGATGTTCTGTGGATGGGTGTGATGCCAGGACACATTAAACAACTGCACACAATTCACAACAGAACGCTCAGGACAAGATGAAGCAAAGGCCAGCATCACATTACAAACACATCAGATTACACAAGAATCCTCTCTTAACCGGTGTCAGCGCCAACGAAACACGTACAGAATGAACACTAAAAATAATACACGGAAATACCGTATCCCGGTTCTGTTCAAACATGTTATTTATCATCCACAGGCTATGTGTGGTGCAATGAAAGAAAATCTGAGATTGGATTGTGTAAATATACACACAGATAACGACACTACATGTGTATAATGCTTCATTGTCTCCTCGACTATTGTAAGCCGCTTTGGATAAAAGCGTCTGCTAAATGACTAAATGTAAATGTATAAAATAAATAACCTCGACTATTGTAATCCGCTTTGGATAAAAGCGTCTGCTAAATGACTAAATGTAAATGTAAATGTATAAAATAAATAACCTCGACTATTGTAAGTCGCTTTGGATAAAAGCGTCTGCTAAATGACTAAATGTAAATGTAAATGTATAAAATAAATAACCTCGACTATTGTAAGTCGCTTTGGATAAAAGCGTCTGCTAAATGACTAAATGTAAATGTATAAAATAAATAACCTCGACTATTGTAATCCGCTTTGGATAAAAGCGTCTGCTAAATGACTAAATGTAAATGTAAATGTATAAAATAAATAACCTCGACTATTGTAAGTCGCTTTGGATAAAAGCGTCTGCTAAATGACTAAATGTAAATGTAAATGTATAAAATAAATAACCTCGACTATTGTAAGTCGCTTTGGATAAAAGCGTCTGCTAAATGACTAAATGTAAATGTAAATGTATAAAATAAATAACCTCGACTATTGTAAGTCGCTTTGGATAAAAGCGTCTGCTAAATGACTAAATGTAAATGTAAATGTATAAAATAAATAACCTCGACTATTGTAAGTCGCTTTGGATAAAAGCGTCTGCTAAATGACTAAATGTAAATGTAAATGTATAAAATAAATAACCTCGACTATTGTAAGTCGCTTTGGATAAAAGCGTCTGCTAAATGACTAAATGTAAATGTATAAAATAAATAACCTCGACTATTGTAATCCGCTTTGGATAAAAGCGTCTGCTAAATGACTAAATGTAAATGTAAATGTATAAAATAAATAACCTCGACTATTGTAAGTCGCTTTGGATAAAAGCGTCTGCTAAATGACTAAATGTAAATGTAAATGTATAAAATAAATAACCTCGACTATTGTAAGTCGCTTTGGATAAAAGCGTCTGCTAAATGACTAAATGTAAATGTAAATGTATAAAATAAATAACCTCGACTATTGTAAGTCGCTTTGGATAAAAGCGTCTGCTAAATGACTAAATGTAAATGTAAATGTATAAAATAAATAACCTCGACTATTGTAAGTCGCTTTGGATAAAAGCGTCTGCTAAATGACTAAATGTAAATGTAAATGTATAAAATAAATAACCTCGACTATTGTAAGTCGCTTTGGATAAAAGCGTCTGCTAAATGACTAAATGTAAATGTAAATGTATAAAATAAATAACCTCGACTATTGTAAGTCGCTTTGGATAAAAGCGTCTGCTAAATGACTAAATGTAAATGTAAATGTATAAAATAAATAACCTCGACTATTGTAAGTCGCTTTGGATAAAAGCGTCTGCTAAATGACTAAATGTAAATGTAAATGTATAAAATAAATAACCTCGACTATTGTAAGTCGCTTTGGATAAAAGCGTCTGCTAAATGACTAAATGTAAATGTAAATGTATAAAATAAATAACCTCGACTATTGTAAGTCGCTTTGGATAAAAGCGTCTGCTAAATGACTAAATGTAAATGTAAATGTATAAAATAAATAACCTCGACTATTGTAAGTCGCTTTGGATAAAAGCGTCTGCTAAATGACTAAATGTAAATGTAAATGTATAAAATAAATAACCTCGACTATTGTAAGTCGCTTTGGATAAAAGCGTCTGCTAAATGACTAAATGTAAATAACAATGCTTTCTCACTTGCCCACAAAACTATATTCTCTAATGAGGATGATGATAACATTAAACTTATTAGATCTTATTTGGCTTTTTACTACAGTACACCATTAGAAGAACATGATGATTCTAATCCATCACAATATGTGAAGCAATTAATATGTGAGTGTAATAAAAGATAAATTAAAAATTAAAATCATTTTATTTATAGACATTACACTCATGAATGAGTATTTAGTATCAGAAAAGTTTATTCATCCAAAGATATAAACCTCTGACTTTCTTCTGCAGAACACAAACAAGATACTTTGAAGAATGTTGTAAACTGGCACCAAATTCCTTTCATTGGTTTTGTGTTCGTACACAGATTTAAACGGGTACAGTTGTTGCTTGGTTACCAACATTCTTCCAAATATCTTCCGTGTTCCGATTCCTACATGTCATAGTAAAGTTATAATATATAAATATATATGACTTGTAAATTAGTGACTTGTAGTATTTAATTCATATATTTGCTTTGATTAGTAAAGATTTTAAAAGTAAATAAATATAAGTAACAATCAATATCTTAAGAAAGATGCAAGAGATGCATAAAAAAACTCTATTCTGTTATAAACATGTTTAAATAATCCGTCATACATGTATATATACACACACACACACACACACACACACACACACACACACACACACACACACACACACACACACACACACACACACACACACACACACACGTTTGAATATAAGGCACGCGCTGTCTGCATGTCCATCATGTGACCGGAAGTGACGCTCCTTTAGTTCTGCTCGGTTGGGTACAGTGTGTTCTGTTTACCTCTAAAACATGAATGACGTGACGTCATTTACGGGAACATTCAGTTCACACGTGTGACGTCATATGTGTGACTATACGGAGGTGTGAGTGTGTGTACGTGTTTAAGTGTGCGCGCGCAAGTTTGTGTGTGTGTGTGTGTGTGTCTGTAGTGTGTGTGTGTGTGCGTGTGTCTGTAGTGTGTGTGTGCCTGTAGTGTGTGTGTGTGTGTGTGCGTGCCTGTAGTGTGTGTGTGTGTGTGTGTTCAGTGTGTGTGTGTGTGTTCAGTGTGTGTGTGTGTGTGTGTGTGTTCAGTGTGTGTGTGTGTGTGTTCAGTGTGTGTGTGTGTGTGTGTGTGTGTGTGTTCAGTGTGTGTGTGTGTGTGTGTGTGTGTGCCTGTAGTGTGTGTGTGTGTGTGTGTGCGTGCCTGTAGTGTGTGTGTGTGTGTGTTCAGTGTGTGTGTGTGTGTTCAGTGTGTGTGTGTGTGTTCAGTGTGTGTGTGTGTGTGTGTGTGTGTGTGTGTGTTCAGTGTGTGTGTGTGTGTGTGTGTGTGTGTGTGTGTGTGTGTGTGTTCAGTGTGTGTGTGTTCAGTGTATGTGTGTGTGTGTGTAGTTCACTGAAGTTCGTTTACACGGGTATGGGAGGGGTAGACCACAGAACTGTGCCACGCTTGAACACAAGTGTGTAGTGTGTGTGTGTGTAGTTTGTGTAGTGTGTGTGTGTAGTGTGTGTGTGTGTAGTTTGTGTAGTGTGTGTGTAATGTGTGTAATGTGTGTAGTTTGTGTAGTGTGTGTGTGTAGTTTGTGTAATGTGTGTAGTTTGTGTAGTGTGTAGTTTGTGTAGTGTGTGTGTGTAGTTTGTGTAATGTGTGTAGTTTGTGTAGTGTGTGTGTGTAGTTTGTGTAGTGTGTGTGTGTAGTTTGTGTAATGTGTGTAGTTTGTGTAGTGTGTGTGTGTAGTTTGTGTAGTTTGTGTAGTGTGTGTAGTTTGTGCATTATCAAACACACAGAACAAAATGTCCTTTACTCTGTTTATTTCACGTGTGTATTATGGGATGTTTTTCATCATTGTGTGGTTAAGATTTAAAGCTCTCAGAAGGACACAAACAAACATTATTTAAATATTAAATGTTAGAGTTTATAAATAAACACACAAGTGAAGAATCAACACTGATTTCTTATCAATAATTATTAAGATTATTATTATTATTAAGATTATTATTATTATTAAGATTATTATTATTATTATTATTATTATTGGTTATTCAATGAACAGTTCATTCAGAAAACAAAACAGTAAATGTAAACAATTATACATTGATTATATACACTTAAAGATGTGAAGAACTGAATTTATTACTATTATTATTATTATTATTATTACCATTATTATTATTATTACCATTATTATTATTATTACCATTATTATTATTATTACTATTATTGTTATTATTATTATTACTACTATTATTAATTTGACCATTATTATTATTATTACCATTATTATTATTATTACCATTATTTTTATTATTACTATTGTTGTTATTATTGTTATTACTATTGTTATATTGTTATTATTATTAGTATTGTTATTAGTATTGCTATTACCATTATTATTATTATTACTATTATTATTACTATTGTTATTATTATTATTGTTGTTATTATTGTTTATTATTATTACTATTATTATTATTACTATTGTTATTATTATTACTATTATTACTATTGTTATTATTATTATTGTTGTTATTATTGTTTATTATTATTACTATTATTATTATTACTATTGTTATTATTATTATTATTACTATTATTACTATTGTTATTATTATTGTTATTATTATTACTATTATTACTATTGTTATTATTATTGTTAATATTATTACTATTATTATTACTATTGTTATTATTATTATTACTATTGTTGTTATTATTGTTATTATTGTTGATATTATTAATGAAATAAATCACATTCACCATGTGGTCTGATGTTGATCTGATCTAAACAATGCTTTCTTCCTATATTAACTCATTAATAACCAATCATTTACAGAGTTTACACTATATCTAATATGTATTTATTTTAGTGACATATTTATTGTAAATGTTTTGATTTATGTTATAGTTTGATTCATATTTATGCTCTTTTAAATATACTCTGAGTAAACAATGTACAGATATTATATGATATTAAAAAACAAGTCACATCTGTATAATAAACATAATTTAATATAAATATAATTAATATAAATATAATTAATATAACTGGATTGATTATTCACAGACATGAGAACCCCCCCCCCCCCCCCCCCCGTCTTTACTCTCTACAACCTTTTCTACAATCACACAAAACATTGTGCAATATTCGACAAACTGAAAAAGACTCGCGTTACCTTTTAAGCGCGGAGTTCATCCTCTCTTATAGAAAAGAGTTTAATTGTTGTTTAAATGTAAAATCGATGATTTGTGTTCCGAGGTCCGCTGCTTGTTTATCTGTGAGAGTCTCGAGCGCCTCGCGCGACACTATATCAACTGTGTCAAAATAAAAGTCTCTGCGGGTCCCACTGATCATAATAAACGAGTTAATTATTACTGATTAATTAATATTACTGGATCCAAACAAACATCACAGTGTTATTATTAAAACATTTTACTATACTGTTAAATATATATTTTACATTTATATATTATGTATTATTGTTCCCGCTCTGTGTGTGAAATTAATGATAAGCGAACGACAATTATAAAGTTTTACAGTTAAACATGAATATAATTTAATAGGTTTGTGGAAAAAGTATTAATAAAATATTTAACATTTTTAGAACTTTGCGGAAAAACAAATGCATTTTTTTATATATTTATTATATTATAAATATATAAAGAGAATATATTGAACATAAGTGAGTGTTCGTTATTTCTGAGTGTGTAATAAATATATAAATAATTTAAACTAAAATAATTAATTGTGTGACTTGAATGGAATTTTATGAATGTACACAAACACGTATTTTTAATTAAATGTGTTTTATTTTTCATTTTATTGTTAAAGACAACGGAAAAATTAAATATTCTTTAATTTCTTGACGTAAAATAATAACAAATCCAGCAACAATCAGTAATCAGCACAGTGGTAAAAAACTACAATTCCCTTCACTTCCTGCCGAGCAGAACAACATCCGGGTCACGGAGCTGAATTTCCGCGCCTTTTCACAGGCTCGAGGAAAACAAGCTGCAATGTTTCAGCTGTCATGACGTCTGTGAATAAAACAAGTCTTAAACATTTATTCCTCTAATATTAGAGATTTAAGAGAACACATTTAAATATGTTGCTCCCGTCCGATGTCGCCAGACTTGTTCTGGGTAAGGTCGTTCTTCAGACTCTTATTTTGTGTTTCTCCAGCAGCTAGCTAGAAGCTAATCTGTACATAAACAAACAGTTTAATGTTTATATGTAAATCAGTTATAAAGATGTTTTATAATAATACTCTGCTGTCCCTTTTATTTGAACATAAGCAACGAAAAGTGTAGTTTGGAGAAGATGTGATGGAGATATAAACACATGCTAACATGTGAAGATTGTGTTGTTGTGAAAGTGACGTGTTTGTTATTGTGTGTAGGATATCTGCAGCAGGAAGGGCTCAGTGCCACGAGTCGAGCTTTCATCTGTGAGAGTCCAAACCTGCAGGAATATGCAGAACACAGTTCAGAAGATGGCATCATTCCTGCCTGCATGTTTGTATGTTGTTATACACACACACACTGAACACACACACACACTCACACACACACACACACACACACACACACACACACACACACACACACACACACACACACGCACGCACGCAGGCAGACAGACAGACAGACAGACAGACACACACTACACACACACACACACTATACACACACACACACACACACACACACACACACACACACACACACACACACACAGACAGACAGGCAGACACTGAACACACACAGAACACACACAGACACACACACACACACACTGAACACAGACACGCACGCACGCACACACACACACACACACACACACACACACACACTGTATACACACACACAGGCAGACAGACAGACAGACAGACACACACTACACACACACACACACACTATACATACACACACACACACACACACACACACACACACACACACACACACACACACACACACACACACACACACACACACACACACACACACACACACACACAGACAGGCAGACACTGAACACACACAGACACACACACACACACACACACACACTGAACACAGACACACACACACACACACACACACACACACACACACACACACACACACACACACACACACTGTATACACACACACAGGCAGACAGACAGACAGACAGACACACACACACAAACACACACACACACACACACACACACACACACACACACACACACACACACACACACTGTATACACACACAGACAGACAGACACACACACACACACACACACACACACACACACACACACACACACACACACACACACACACACACACACACACACACTGTATACACACACAAACAGACAGACAGACAGACAGACACACACACACACACACACACACACACACACTGGTTCTATTTACAGTATTAGAACTGTTTCCTCTTTCTTTGCAGTCTCTTTTTGGGAAAAACCTCATCACTATATTAAATGAATATGTTGCTGTTAAATCAAAAGGTGAGTTTAACAGACAGTAATAGAGTCAATGGTAATTAACGTTTCATTATAATTCTATAACAATGGATCATTTTTTCTTGCAGAAACGAGCCAAGAGAATCAAATACCCGTTGTAATGGCATCATTATGGAAAAAGCTTGACTTTACACTCAATCAAATCAAGTGAATGCAGTTTTATTTACGCTGTATATTTATGCTTTACTTTTCTTAGCATCATTATTATTATTATTATTAAGGAGGCTTTACTTAATCAGTGCTTTATCGTTTACAGGTCTATGCAGAACTCCCCAGCTTTGCAAATGAACCAGCGATGTAAGTTTTATTAGCGAAAAGAAGAAAAACCAATTCATAAAATGTGGTAAAACAAAAACATAGCATTATTCATTATGCAATGTGAATAACTTATGAGGTCATGCACAGGTATTTATTCATATTTCTTTATAATCAAAGTGCGCACAAAGCATCACATACAAAGCATGACTCACCAGCCAAGACCCATCTCCGCATCGCAGTCTCCTGGACATCTGCCGGTGGCTTCCAGTGAGACAAGCCAGTGTGTCCCCAGCCCCTTACCTACCCCTCAAGGCATGCTGGGACATTCCACACCAGTGTCTTACACCTCCCAATACTCCAGACCCTCCACTCTTTGCCTCACTCAGATAGGTGAGTCCTGATGTCACTCAAATTCAGAAATGCCAATTCATTGATTGAATTCCATGTACGAACTTTTTACACTGACATCTAAACATGTTGTAGGTGAATCACCATTGCAGATACTGGTCCCTGATCATAGATTAAATCCAGGACCATTGTCTCCTGCACGCAGAAAATGGTAAGACTTTTAAAATGTATTAGGACTAATTTTTAAAGATGTTTGAAGTATTAGAAAACTGTCACAAACATTTAATTCAGTGTGAGTAGATGGTGTATAGGAATATTATTTCATATAAAATGTTGTTTGTTTTAGTGATTCACCCAGAAGAAGAGGAGGTGGTCAGATGGGTGCCAGTGGAACCTGTCGAAGCGCAGTAGTGTCCAGCGCTGTCACTGTGGAAACTGCAAATGAAGAGAGCGTGGCAGAGAACTTATCTGTGAGCCTGGTTGTTTTTCTCTCTGTCTGTGATAATGTTTTTAATTTGAATATTTAGAAATTTAAGATCATGACAATTTTCTTTCTTTAGCAAAAAGTCATAGAGAATGCCAGAGAAAAAATTCTGAATGATCGGTCCTTGCAAGAAAAACTGGCTGAAAACATCAACAAAATCTTGGCTAGGTAAATGAATTTACTTGCATAACAGTTAAAGCTAAGACTCGATATGACAGTAAAGCTTATAATAATATTGAACATTTTTAACAGTGATAATAGTCCCCAGACATCGAAAGGGGCCTGCAGTACTATAGAACAAGAACAGTCCATTGATGAAATCTTGGGTCTCCAGGTGTGTGTTCGTCTTGGATTAAATATTGACAGCTTTGTATTTTTATGAACCATCAGTGTATCATTGTAGCTAGCTCTCAACACAACATTGGAAATGTTTTCAGGGAGAAATTCATATGACAGATGATGCAATCCAAGACATATTGGCCCAGACAGAGTCAGACCCTGCATTTCAGGCACTCTTTGACCTCTTTGACTATGGTAAGTTTAGTTTGAATAGAGATTAAATCTATTGAGAAATGTGTTCATTATTTTTTAGGAATTTGCATCAGACTAGTTCCAGGTCTTTGTAAGCTCTAATCTCTTTTAAAGGCAAAAGCAAGTCTGGTGTCGGTGGTGAAGAGGCTGAGGAGAGTTTTACCATTAGTGTACATGAAAGTGATGAGACCGGCCACATTGACAGCGCTTCAGAGACAGGTATAACTCAAACAACAGATGGAAGCCATACTCTATAATGCCACATGCATGTGGTTTTGATTTTCATAAGTTGTGTTGTTATTATTTTTATTTAAGGCATCACTCAGGAGGATCCTGGATCTTGTTCTGAAAGTGCAAGAAACTTGAGCCTAAGCAGTTCCGAGTCAAAAAACAAAAAGAAATCGCCAGTCATTCCTAAAATGTCCAAGTCTTCTTCCACAGCTCTTCAGCCACGTTTATCAAAGCAAACAGGAACTGCACGAGGATCCACACATTTAAAGAAAGGACTGGTTAGGTCCAGAGTTTTATCTGACAATAAACAAACCACCGTATGCACAAAGTTAAACAATAAAACAGATTGCTGTCCACCTCATCCAACCGAATCAAGCTCTTGTTTCACTGAGGAAATTGTTGTCATGGAGACAGATGATCCACAAGACAATACCTCTGAGAACGTCCCATCACTGGTACCTCAGGGGAGTTCTGTTATCACTATCAACCAGTGTGATCAATTAAATCAAGTCTCAAATAAACCACATCCAGCGTCCATTGCTGAAGCATCCGGTGAACAAACTGGGAACAACCTGGACATGACAGGAACATCTATGTGTGCCATTCAGAGCCAAACTGTGCCCTCAGTTTATTTATCTGAACCTGATGTGGATGTATCTATTCTAACACCTCCTCAGTCCTCTAATAAAACATCTCCAACCTCAACATTCACACAACTTACAGACTTAACCCAGCCCTGCTGTTTAAGCTCCATTCCATCAACAGCAGCTTCGCCATCCCTTGTTTCATCTGCCATCACCTCAGATACATCTACCTCACTGCACGGCCAGACTAAAGAGCCTGACCCCAGTAAAATCCTATCTCTTAAAATAATACTCAGTGATGAACAGGACGGGCAGTTGAGCGATGTGGCGCTGAACCAGGCTGTTTCCAGCATCACCTCTGACCGTATTCCCACCATCTTCCTGTCATCTCCTGCCAAATCTCCTGCAAAGACATTGTCCACAGTCATAACCCACGAGGAAACAGCCCAGGCTGTAAACATCTTACAGGGGATGGAGGGCGTTGGATCGTTTGGAACGCCAAAAAGAAACATTCTGAGCAATGCTCAGGCTACGGTTGCACGTCCTGTAGGTCAGGAAACCGGTTTTATTCAGCTGTTGCCTGCCAACACTTCTTACGGATCGCCTGCCAGCTATTTCGTTGTAACTGATCCAGCCTCCACCGAGCAACGATCAAATATAGTGCTGCTTCCAAAATCTCTATCTCAGGGGACAGGTTCTTCTACACCACATGTGATTGCAACACCACCTCGACAGAGGACAGTTGTGTCTTTGGGTCCAAACGTCTCTCAGACATACACACCTGGTGAGTGAAGATTCCATATGACACTCTATACTTGTGTTTTAATTTGATATGTTGCTGATATGTGTTTACGATTTTGATTGCTTGAGATTTTCGACAGTGTTTAGTCTTAACCACTGACTGTGGATTGTAATGGCATGTTTCAATTCCAACTATGTTTTTAGGATCCACTATTATTATATCATCACCGGTTCAGCCCATGTTACAGAATGTGATGCTTCCACTGTCTGTTGTGGGGCAGAATACTGGCAAACTCACGGTCGTTCCCAATCAGGTTAGACACATTTAAGAAGTTTCACTTTTGTGATGAAAAGTAGCAACAGTCAGGAGATATCATTTTTCAAGTAATAATATAAAAATTGGTTTTACAGATGCTGTCATTGCCATGTCCGACAGCTGTGAGACAACCGGCTAAAGTTGTTTCTCAACCTAATGTGGCTCTCAGAGAAAAAACTGACATGGGTAAGAGTAATGATTTAATTTATTCTACATTTAGTACACGAGAAAAGTCTTATTTCTGGAACACAAAACATGACAATTAAGCTTAACACTCAGAAGAATATAAAGGCAACTGGATGTAACTTAAAATGTTTTTCACAAAACACTGAATCAGCTTTTTATAAATTTACTGAAACCCTTGTTGGTAGTCTTAACACAAACTATATCTGTGAATACAAATGCTTTCTATAAAAAGGAAAATAAATATGTCTTATGGATGTGACAAAAACGCACACAGAATTGGGGAGATCACACATTTTGTCGGATTTCTGTGAAACAAAATCATCCTTAACCAAAAATGGCAATAAAAAAAATAAAAAGCTTAATTTACTTAATAAGATCATTTAAAATTACTTACCAGGTTTTGACACTAAACTGAGTTTTGTTTTGCAAATTATTTATAAATAATTTGTAAATTTTAAGTGAAGAAAGAAATATTTAATGATCAAATTATATATTTAAAAACACTTGATATTTTTGGTGAAGTTTAGTAGATATATCTGAGTTTCTGAGATTAGCCTAATGTTTTAAATAAAATAAAAAAAATGTATTATTATGAAAAGTGTTTCACTAAAAATAAAAGTCAAAGAGTTAAACTTTATAAAATGTTTAGCTCTTCATAAAATAATAAATTAACTTTATTTCCATTCCAATTAATGATGACTATGTAGCAGATGTGTTGAATGTGACAATCCTTAAATGAACTTTACCCTTCTATTAAAAAGGCTTGTGGACAAACAAATGTTTCCATTCTCTGCTATTATTACAGCAAGAATATAGGCTGACATTTATAATGCTTTATAAATTGTTTTTCTTCATTGATTATACATCAGATTCATTCATTTTGATTAATTTGTTTTCAGGCAAAACTGTCTCATCTGGACCTGTCCAAGTTTCAAAAATACTTTCTCAGACCTCTCAGATCTCTGACCAGCCATCCAGTGGAACAAGCCCCAGTCATCGGAGGATACTGCACTTTGACACCACATCTGATAACTCTACAGCTGGACAGAATTCCTCCAACCTCCCTTCTCCTCTGACTCAAAAGAATAAAGACAAACAGACTGAACCGAAGCAGCCCACAGTTTCTGACACCAGTAAAAGGAGAATCGAACCCATCAGAGTGCCTGAGGGAAAATCCAATGTTCCTTCTCAAACCACAGAAGCTCATAAAAAGAGATCAGATCAAACTGCTGTTAGCGGCAGAACGTTGAACAAAACTGCTAATGAGTCTCAAGTCAGAGATGATGGAGGAAAGGCTTCACAAAGTGCAAAATCTGCTCAGGACCAAAAGCAGAAACCAGCAAGCACAACCAAGACCCCTGAAGAACCGTCCGATGAAAGACCAAAACCAGCAGATAAAATGTCTTCACAGTACACTCCTTGTGTCACCGCAAACAAAGAAAATGAGTTGGAAGGCTGTCAGCAAGAGCAGCGTCTTCCTGAAAACCTTCAGTCCTCTATGGTTAAACCCCCTATACCCGTATCCATCAGTTCTGCTAAGATTTTATGCAAGACAAGCCCTCTCACTAAACAAGCTGTGGAGATGCTACATGATATAAAGGGTCAGACTCCTCCAAGAAAGCAACACAACTCTATCTCTTCAGATCTCCCAAGAACACCCGGAGCTGGACTTACACAGGAGGAGGTGACAGAGGGATTGAGAACGCCAGTTCGGCATAGACACGGGAGAGAAGGTGAAAGCACACCCAGATGTCTGCCTCCTCCTGTCACTCCGGATGTGCCATCCTGCAGTCCTGCCAGCGAGGCTGGCAGTGAGAACAGCATCAACATGGCCGCCCACACCCTCATGATTCTGTCCCGCGCCGCTCGGACAGGAGGTCCTCTGAAAGACAGTTTGCGTCAGGAAGAGGTCAGTCCAGGCAAGTGTTCTGTCCCCAAAGCCAAGAAAAGGAAGCACATTGAACCCAGTCCTCAGGCAAAGAAAGAGCTACAGCTTTCAGGATCCTCCAGCAGTAAAAAGAAATCTAAGGTGAGCTCATGCCATTTTTACATTGTGTGGAAAATTAAAGTTGAAGTCCACCATTTTCAAACTTCTTTCCCTTTCTTTCTTTTGCTGATGATAAAAGAAGATATTTTGAAGAATGTCGGTAACCGAAAAGCAGTGCTGCCCATTCTATTGTGTGAGCACAACACATTTACATTTACATTTAGGCATTTAGCAGACGCTTTTATCCAAAGCAACTTACAATAGTCGAGGAGAAATACCATTGCCACTTACCGACATTCTTCATAATATCTTCCTATGTGTGTTGACAAGTTAAAAATGACATAAGAGTAAATAATTAAAGAAGTTTAATTTTTGGTGAAGTATTACTTTAACCTATCTAGATGTTAAGGTCGAAATGAGTGTGTATCGTATCATCTAATTCCACTATCTTCTTTCTAGAAACAGAAGAAGCTCCTGGATTCTTTTCCAGATGATCTTGATGTGGATAAGTTCCTCTCATCCTTACACTATGATGAGTAATAATGCTAACACAGAACCGGACCGATCAAGTCATGTGTGTTTTATTCCAGAATGTAAGAGATTGTACAGATACTGAGTATTAGTCTATTAATCTTCATACAGATTGAATAATATACAGATCCGGACCATTATAGCACTCTTTAAAAAGAGAAAAGGAGATCATTTAAGATAAAGTTGAATTGATTTCAGCTGCACCATGTGACTACTTTCTCAAACTCTTTTTAAAATTCTAAAGAGATGATTTCCTGTTGTCCACCTCTTGGTGGTATTCTTGCTTAAGGACAGGAAGGAGGAGTCAAACAATATTTCTTTTCTGTACATTAGATGGCTTATTCTATTATTATTCTATTACTTATTTTAATAAATCAATATTTGATTGAATGATAGCGTTTTTATTCATTTTTATATCAGGCTGTGTACTTTAAAGAGTACAACGCTAGGTTATGTTTGCCTATTTAAGAAGGTTTTGTACTCTAGTGTAGGTCAGTACTGTAGGATGGGTTTATTCAGATAAATGACTTCTTGTAATTGTTCACCCAAAAATGAAGTTTGTGTTTTTACATGCTTGTCATTTTAAACCTGTATTCTTTCTTTCTTCTGCAGAACACAAAAAGATATTTCGAAGAATGTTGATTAGCGAACGGTGACGGCACATATTCACTTCTATTGAATGAACACAATCGTTGAAATGTTACCAACTTTCTTTAAAATATCTTTTGTGTTCTGCTGAAGAAATGTCGTACAAGACAAAGCGGTTGAGTAAATGACACAATTTTGGGTTAACTATCACTTTTAATGTATAATTCAGACATCCAGTCACTGATTCTACCTATGATAATGTATGGTTATGTGGGACTCTCACCTCTCTATTTCAGTACATTTATTCGTTTTTTATCAGAAGGAATACATGTATTTCACTTACAAAATCCTTATATTTGCATATGCACATTCTAAAGCCTTGACACAGCAGTGCATGCAGATATGAGCTGAAATACAAACATGACACACTGCTTTATAATTCTTATCATCAGAAGAAGAGCTGGTGTGTAATTCTCTCCCGCTTTCGGCACAACTCAACAAAAGTCCAAATAATGATTGTTTTGAGTTGTGTTACCTAAACACTTTTGTCACACCCATTCACTGTGTGTATCAGAGCGTTTAAACTGAAGGAGGAACAGGCTGTGCACTTATGAACGTCTCAAGAGTTTTCTGTGAAAGATGAATGACATATTTCGCCCTTAAACATCCAGTGATATTTCATTAACACCCCAGCCAGGATGTTGTTTTATCAGCTCCAGTGATTTCTTTTTGTTTGATGTCATATTTGTATACATCTGGGCCTACAAAGAAATGAAGGAAACCTGAAAAAAAAAAAAAAGGTTACCTAAGAGATGTAAAATGCTGTTGGATTGTTTACCAATGCTGCAAAAATCTTGCCCAACTAAACACTTTTTTCTAGTGAAAATATTAAAAATAATTAGTCGGGATATTTGGCTTTGTTCAGTGAAAGTAAAATTATAAGATAAATTTCAACTAACATAAAAATAATATTGAATTTATTAGCTTAAAAAAAGATAAAACTTAATATAATTTTTCTTACCCCACTGGCAAAAGTCTTGGAGTCAACTTAATTGTCTCGTTTTGTAGTAAATATGTAAATTTAAATAAAAAGCAAGCTACAATTACTTGACATTGTAAAATCTGGTACACACCGTCTTTAAAAACTGCAGCATTTATTGGTCCGTTTACTCCCGGGAAATCCTCAGAAATGTTCCGTGGACTGGAGTCATTCATAGACTTGTAATGTTCATTATACCTAAAAGAAAACATATTTAACTTGAATAACATGAGAAGAAATGAAGGGTGTGAGTTATTGAATGTGAATAATTCACCTCCAGTACACATGTTGAGTGAAGAATAAAGTGTATGCTGTTCTGTGAATGTGAACGGCAGCATCTATCTTCTGAACCCATGACGGGAATCCAAAGATCCTGATGTTTCTGACTCTGCCTTTCACTCGAGATCCTTTGACAGTCCAGAAAACTGTCCCTGTGGCGAAGAAGTTACAGATATAGTGTATTCCTATAGATGATCCAGAGATGATGTGAATGATTTGTCATCTGTACCGTTAAACAGATAAGCTGATGCTCGCTGTGGCACCCAATAAGCCGCATCGATCTTATGATCAATATTTGGCATAAAATTGCTGATAGGACCTTCCTTTATATCATTTTGGTTGGTGTGTTTAATCCACAGGTATCTGAAAGAGTAAAATACATTCATGTCACTTTTCATCGGCCACATAGAAAGAAAACGGTGATTCTTATGTATGTAATCCATGTTATTAGCTTACTTGTCTCTAAAAAAGAATAGAGCTTCTCCTACAGTGGTGACAGCATCAAAGCTCAGGTCTGGAGTACACGTTTCCTTCAGTGACCCTGGGAAATAAGAAGCGCTGGACCAGGGGTTACTGGGATAGCTCCACATAAATCTTGAAGACGGAGTGGGTCTTTGGTTCCTCGGTCCTGTTATACACAGCATATTCTCATAGGATCTCTGGTCTAAAACTATGATGTAATAATAAAAGATGATGGAGTTTTTACCGTATAATGTGTTTATATTTATGATGTCCTCACTGGAGAGCAGATTGGATGTTTTTCTGTTCTTGTATGTGGGGTACATCACAGATTCAGGATTCTGAGAGTGTTTTAATCCCAGCGCGTGACCAAACTCATGCACAGCCACTATGTACAAGTTAAATCCTAAGATATAGAGAGAGAACTTTGTTAATATTTTATATCTTAAGATGGACAGAATCGTGCAAAACGTCCAATCTTAAATGAACAAATAAAATCACTGATACTAACACTGATAGATCAGATGTCACTTTTTGATGGTTTGAAATGCACGTCTTAGAAGTCTCGAGTTTTTAATGCGATTTTTTTCACATTATCATAACTGAATTATCACATACATCATATTCATCACAAATCAGTCCAAGAAAATAAAAAATATAATGACTATAAAGCGCCATTCATTCTCTACATGTTGTGTAATATTGCCTTTGGTTTGTACATTTTAATTCACAGATATTATGTTGAAAACATGAATTCTCAGAAACATGCATCCTTTCATCACATCTCTTACATTCTTTTTTCTTTTCATATAGAAAATCATTCTTTCTCATGTCTGGATTAATCGGGGGTTTCGTCAAATATAAACAGATGATTTAGTATATTGCTAAAAACATCAGAATTATATTAAACAGTTTCGAAGTTTATATGAAATGTTCTCTCTATAATCTCAGAATTGCCCTAATGTGTGTCCATCTGCACAGAAATCTAAAATACCTTTTGACCCCGCTGTCCAGGATTCAGCTTCATCGAAGTGAACGTCCCCCCCGATGCCTTCCCCCGGCCCGTAAGCGTGAGCCAGCGTGCCTTCCGGTCCATCAAAAGGAAAGGAGTCACCGTGATCTAAAGAGAACCATTGATCCGGTTACACGTGAAGACACAGGAATGTGACGTCACAGAGTTCACTTACCATTTCGCACAAACTCCACCATGATGTCCGCCTGTAATGAATATGATCTGAGGAAAGTAAGAGGACTGGCCTTCGCCCAAACCTCCAGAGCAGATGACATCACCGAGTCCACGGTGTTCACGGGTAAATGACCGGTATATTGTCCCACACTGTCACATATCAAACGTTACATTACTGTACATGATCTCATTAAATACATTACAGATACTCACCTAAAAGTGAGGAGGTGTTTCTTCCATCTGTTTCCACGTCTGTGACTGTACTCCTCCACGTCCGAGATGCCACATCTCGGTGTTCTCATCACAGCGAGGGTGGATGGATTTAAAGTTCCGGTTCGGTTGAGGCTGAAAAAGCTCTGCATGTCCTTTAGTTTGGATGAGAACGATGGACGGCTCCTCCTCTTACGTCCTGCAGGATCTGTCTGGAAACTGTAGAACTTCTGCAGGTATTTCTGCCATGAAACCATCACCATCATCTTTTGTACAGCACAAACCATATCTCGACTTGCCATACACATGAAAACATTCGATGAGGAAAGAAGGAAAGATTTAAATGTCTGTAAAGTCGAATGAAACCCAACTTACGGTTGCCATAGATAAATCATTCTCATCCTCTCTGGTCGGAGAAACGGATTCGGCGTGTTGGTTCTGTGGTACGGGTGTCAGAAGGTACTGACCATAAAGACCTAAGACACAAACTAGAAAGAGCAAAGCCTTCATCCTCCCTCTCCAGACCACAGGAGCTTCTGAATGACCGGTCCAACAGAATATCATCGATGGAATGGTTTAGAATGTATTATTATGAGTCAGACTGTGCCGAAAGCAGGAAAACCTCAAGCTCTGGGAGTGGTTTGTTCTGGTCACAGAAAACCATGGATCCCGTGTAAGATGTGTCAAATTATATCCATCAAAGCCTTACACCTCACAACCTGATTCCTGCATTCACACGAGACTGTGGCGTGTACTACACAACCACTACATGCTCCATTGTTTGCCCATCAAAAGCGTCATGGAAATGTGTTTTTGTCCTTAAATAGCTCTGCAGTGTTAGAATGGGTAGCGCCTTTCTTATATCTCTCCATCTGAAGCTCTTATTTTCTTTCCTTGCTTAAGAATTTGGCAGCTGATGATGTACAGCGGATGATTTATTGCAAGATTAGCTGTGTAAATATTGTGGATATAACGTGAACGATAAGTTAAAGGTTCAACACTGTAGTTAAGTGTAGTTTAGGATAAAGTTTTGCATCTGTCACAGTCTTACTTAATATTCTTTGTCTGCATTTGTATCTAAAAGGTTTTACATAAGGCTACATGAACTTGACATGAAAGGGATCAGAAGATATTTAGTCTTTTTTTCTAAAGGATTTTTTAAAAGAATGAAGTATGATTAAATTTCCAACAAATTGGTTCTTAAACTGAAGATGATTTTGTTTCTAAAACACAAATTCAAGTTTACTGTTATTACACAAACAGATTTTTGCTACTTTACACTTATTTAATGATAGTAATTTCTTTTACTTTAGACGTTTTCAAAGAAACATATATATTTCAATGCACATACTCTACAATCTCTGTAGATTATTTATAACCCAAAAAAATATCAAATAAAGATGTTAATTACATTAGCTAGCAAGTTTTGAACAGCATTTATTATTTTTTTCCATAATAATTATCAATTATAAACCACTCTTTATGTTTATCTTTTCATTTTGCAAAAATATGACCAAAAAAAGTATAGAAAAATGATTTTTAACGTTTAACAATTGTTTATTCATTTAAAAAACATTTTTTTTCCATTTCTTAAAAACAGTGATTTTAAACATTTTAAGTTTTTGAAGGACAGCCCAGATTCTCTTATTTTATGTTATTAATGTTTATTGAAGCATTCATTTGGTATAACTCTTTATTTTTTAAGCTTTTGTTTAATATTAAATTCAGTTCAGTTCTGTTTTTCATGGAAATAGTTTTTTATTTCGCGTTAGATTCCTCTTAACAGACCGTGTTTGAAACCCTTGAGAACTTTAGTGCTTCCAGGACTAAAATAGGTGACTGGAATGAGTAGGAGGATAGTTTTTAACGCTCATGTTATACATGTAACTATACATTACAATGGAAAAAATAGCAGCAATAGAACATTTAAAGCAGATGTAATTTAGTCCGTCTGCTATAAAATGGAAAAGTGACTGAATGTAAACTTGTTTGTGGTGAGCAGAATGCAAAACTCTTCAGCAGACTTTACCACAGAACATGTCTGCATTTTTCTCATCTTCAGCAAACATAAAAAGACAAAACATCCTTAACATGCAGAAACATTCCTTTATGAACAATACTTGCCAAAAACACAGGCAGAACCGCTCTTTTATCACCTGTATGACCTGTCGAGTTTCAGGTTTCAACAGATGTCAGGTAGAATGATTTGTTTGTCTTGTGATACTGGGTTGTAACCTCGGTGAAATCTCTTGTTTTCTGTCATAGTTTCACAACACAGATCCACACATTGCATCGCATTTATTGTTTTACGTCCATTGCACAACTCTCACTTGCAAAAGAGGATACACCTGATCACTGAAACAAAAATCAAATGATGACAAAATCTTCAGAATAAGAAAGAAGGGAATCTGAAAAACAGATCCTTCTATTCTGATTTTCTATTTATCACCAGTTTCATGTTTCGACGCTTCTTTTACAACATCAGGAAGATCAGACCTTTCCTCTCCGAGCATGCTGCGCAAATCCTCGTCCTGTCTAAACTGAACCGCAGGGCTCTACTCGCTGGACTATCGGCCTCCACCACCGAGCCTCTGCAGATGATACAGAACGGCAGTAAGAGTGATCTTCAAGGAGCCTAAAAGAGCGCATGGAACACCTCTCTTCATCAAGTTACACTGACTCCCTATATCCGCTCACATCCAGTTTAAAGCTCTTCTCGTTGCCTACAAGACCACCACAGGTTCAGCATCCAACTACCCTCATATGTCGATATAGACACATGTGCCATCCAGATCCCTGCGCTCAGCTAATGATTGTGTAGTGCCGACCCAAAAAGGTCAGAAATGACCCCACGCAACTTCTCCAGATCGGTTTCACGATGGTGGAACGATTGGTCTGTTACAACACGTTTGACAGACTCTGTTTCCATCTTTTAAAACCGGCCTAAAACCCATCTGTTCTGCTTGCACCTGACCCACTAATAACATTCTGTCAAAAAAATGATGGCGTGTATGTTGTATTTTCTAACAAACACTAGCATTACTTCACTTACCAAATGACTTAATGTAAATGTACTTTGTTCTCATTGACAATAACACAATATGATGAATGGGCAAAGTGTTTCCAGCGGTTTGTTTTTCTTTCAATAGATCAGTTCCTTCAAGACCGACACAGAACAGAATTGCACAAGACTACATCCACCCTGATCCAGATTATATCTTCCTAATCCTTTACACTGCAATCTGGATGATGTGACCACAATGATGCTTCAAACCAACACTGATGTGAAATACTACCGAAGAACCTCGGTGACCAGCGGTTCTACAACTGATACAAATAAAGATTCTGAAAGTTTTCAATACTTTTATTGAACTGTTTTGGTTGTAAAGTAACAACATGTTAACCGTACCATAGTAACTGTTTGTATGAGACTAAACGTGAATTTGAATCAGAATAAACCCCGTTATTTCAGGATAAAGAGCATCTGCTTAACTCAGATATGTCTGTTGAGAACTTAAGAGATCTCTGCTGCCATCTTCATGTGTTAAAATCATAAACTCACTCAATGAGTCCGAGAAGTGTCCAAATACAATCACAGGAGGTCAAAGTTTAACCGGTGAGGAAAAATCCCATCTCTCCATTAACAACCATTCAATAGACATTCGATGACATCATGACAGATGTTTTGGGATGGAATGTCATTTACAGCTCTGATGGAACACATGGATCAGAACAGGACAAACACATATGGAAAATAATTTTACTGTGTATGATCATTTTATATCTATTAAGAAATAAACAGACATTTGTATGTAAGATAAATATACAAATAAATGTTTAGCAGTAATCTGTTATTGGTAAATATAAATAAATATTTCCTAAATTTACATAAATACAAAATGATCATGCACAGTACACATCCATATATTATGTAAACGCAAACTTTTTATTCTGAATTTGAAGAATCATTGGAATCTTATCTAAAGATTCTTAAAAGAGAGAGTTACCCAAATTATTGTTTAAAGGTTACTTAAGTTTTTGTTAAAGCATACCGAAATACTTCAGTAAGAAACTTAAGACCTAAATTTAAGTTTCTTTTTTGAACTCCATGGCAAGTAAATGTCTCTTGATTTAAGATGTTGTTACTAGAAAAGAAGACGATGCTTAGTAAGAAATTCAAGTTTGCAAAACAATGTAAAGCTCTCTACAAATAATATAAATCTCTTTGGTTTTGACCTATTCAATAACACTAAAACCTTTAAAAATTTCTGAAGGGTACAACACATGACCAAATCTTTCCAGAATCATTTAAATGAACAAATGCAAACAAACAAACTTAAGACCATAAGACCTGTAAACAATTGCTTAAGAAGAACATCAGTGTGAGGACACTGAAGTCAAACTCCTCAATAAAAATGTCTGTAATCCATCAGTTGCTGACATCACAGAAGCGTGTACATCCTGTCAAGTGTTAAACAAACCTCTTGTTTATTCCGAATTCTCATCGGTGCTGGAGTTTGACAGTAACACACTCTCCTGTCTTCTGTTATAACTGCACCTCCTCTTCCTCCGGCCAACCATCTTGAGTCTCCTCCGGATGATGTCTGGAACATTTACATTTACATTTAGTCATTTAGCAGACGCTTTTATCCAAAGCGACTTACAATAGTCGAGGAGACAATGAAGCGGTAAATAGCCGATACAACAATAGGTGAACAAGTGCTACAACAATGTTACCAAGTTACACAGAGAGCGAAGTTACAAAAGTATATATATAAAAAAAAATTTGTTTTTTTTGATAGAGTGAGTAGTTAGAAGAGAAGTGAGTTAGTGAGTTAGATGTAGTCGGAAAAGATGAGTTTTTAGGAGTTTTTTGAAGATAGAGACCGAGTCTGACAAGCGTGAAGCCAGAGGCAGATCGTTCCACCATCGAGGAACTGAAGCAGAGAACGTTCGAGAGAGAGAGAGAGAGAGAGAGAGAGAGAGAGAGAGAGAGAGAGAGAGAGAGAGAGAGAGAGAGAGAGAGAGAGAGAGAGAGAGAGAGAGAGAGAGAGAGAGAGAGAGAGAGAGAGAGAGAGAGAGAGAGAGAGAGAGAGAGAGAGAGATTTCTTACCCTTTTGAGCTGGTACCACAAGTCTCAGCTCATTTGCGGAACACGTGACACATCTCAGATACACAACATGTGAATACACAATTTCAACATGAATTGTGTTCTTACCAGCCACATTCTCATAGTCCTGCTGTCCGTGGTTCCAGTACAGACTGGTTGAGGACCTGCAGTGTCGATAGAGACGCGTGTGGAGGACAGACAGCGTGAGCAGAACTAACAGGAAGCCCAGAGCAGCGGCTGCCCACACCGCCTCATCCGTACGCTTGATGGGTGTCCTCTGTCCTCTCAACGGACCACCCATATGAGCAGAATCCAGGACCGCAGACCCCTGTGCATCTGTATCAGTCTTAATCCTGTGTCTCCTGCGTCCTGTTTGAGATTGTATATGTGACTTTCTGTGGGTTTGCTCTTTATGTCTTTCAGTCGGTTTCTCGATAGCTTTTTTGGTTACTGCACCGGCTTCTTTTAAGTCCTTTGATGCATTTTCAGACTGTGTGACATTAATATTCGAGGACAGCAATGAGGTCATCTCCCTCGTGTTATTTTGGGATAGATTGTCTCTGATGTTGTGTTTTTCACTGTCTGTGCGGTTGAGTTTGTTGGGATGGATGTCATTATTCTGCGACACATGTGACGTTTGTTTGAGGCTCATCCTGATCTTTCTGGTCTTCGGTACTTCTTTTAGATGAAGAGCATCCATACAGCAATACTTCAGACACAAACAAATGTTGTAAAGCATTTCTGTTCAGACTAAATTAAAATACAGACCTGGCACTATCAAACAGACGTGAGTTAAAATGGAAGCAACATAAAAGTTTATGAGGGGAAGTCCGCGCAAAAATGAAAATGATGTCATGAATTCCTCAACCTTCAAACGTTTATAGAAGAACGGTAGCAACTGAGATTTCTCGGGCACCCTTAACTACCGTATTAAAACAAGTAAAATAATGCTCTGATTTGTCCCCAAACCCTTTTTTTCCCTAAATACTTCAACACTTCTTGTACAGCAAAACACAAAACGGATCAAATACTTCTTTCTACAACAGTGGTTAATGGTGCCCCAGAAATCTTAATTGCTGACATTCTTCCAAATACCTCAATTTGTGCTCAACAAAGCAAATAAATGTATTAGTTTTAAACAACTTGATGATGAGTAATTCATGACACAATTGTCATTATTCGGTACACTATCCCTTAAAGCATTTGTGCACTTCCTTTACCTTCAACCCATCCACGTGTGACATCTCTTGATCGATGTTCACAGGTCTGTCCAGAGGTGCTGGCTTGGTCAGATACAGACTGTATTTTGTTCTGTGACTCGTGCTAGCTTGACTTGTGTTGTAGGAAATGGAGATCAACCAATCACAAAGCCCAGATGAGATGCGAGACATCTCTAGCGAACGACCCCAAGACACCAGAGCTATGGGCTTTGAGAAAGACAGACAACACATGGTTGATACACACACACAAACACACAAGCCGAGTGTTAATGCGACTCACTCTGAGTTGGCCGATCCAGGGGTGAGGTGTGAGAATATAATGAGACAGACACGAGCGAGCCAACGCCGTGAGACCTCTGCGAGCTTCGGAGGAGACACACGGATGGTACAGAAGCACGAGCGCTCCGATCTGTCAAGGGTTAAAAATGTTCAGATCTGATTTGTGTTATCGTGGAAGGCGGCACATCAATAAAGTGCTTGTGTGTTACTTTGAGGTTGTGTATCCAGCGCTGCGGAGGACAATACAGATATTCTCCGCTCTCTGCCTCAACAGGACGGGAACGACCCCTAAAACAACACAAACAAGTTAAACCACACGCCTGATGTCTTGAGAAACGTGACGTAAGAATGCGTTATCTTACCGAGTGGGTATGACATCACTGTATGTAATGGATGTGTTCATACAGATGTTGTCAGCAGGCTGGAAAACACGGATGACCGCGAGTTTCATCACAAGATTACTTTAATGATTACAAAGACAAAAAGTGCACGATAATTCCAATAAAGACGCTTTACCGTGGGAGGACTTTTAGTGTCAATATCAGGAATATTCTGCAAGGGTAAAATGTAAAAGTGAACGCTGGTTTGGTTTAATGAGTGAGTGTTTGATAAAGTTCCGTGTTTACCATCTGAGACGGTGACCAGCGCTCGTGACACATCAGGTCCTCGGGGTCTGGAAGGTCCGTCTGTAGGTCTACCTGTTGGACAATCAAACAAATCATTATTATTACACAAATTATAATCAATAACTCTTTCAAACAAACAAATCTTGAATACAATTTAATTTCCCTTTTTTATTGAGAATAATCATATACAAATCAATTATTAAAACATGAACAATACAGTGTGTATAAATGCAGAATAAACTTTTAAATCAAGTGTTTTATCTACATCTTAACATCTTATATATATATATATATATATATATATATATATAAAAGGCATAAAATAAGATAGAATTGAATTAAAACAATTTAAAATATATTTAGAAACAAAATATTTCTGATTAATTGTAAATGTAAATAATGTCTATATAACCCCCTTCACATGTGATGATAAACTTTAATAAAGTTAAAATGTGAAACATAAATCTTTAAGATGTCTTCACCTTTCCATTGTCACAGTCCAGACTGCAGTGAGACCAAAGACTGAGCCAGAACCAGATCAGACCAGACATCAGGTTTCTCTGAGGACTCATACCTCACATAGATTTAAACGAGACTAATAATATAAAGTTTGCTATAAACCTGCCAGGTAAACATAAAGAGTTTATAAAGATATAACAGCTGGACATCCATCATCTCATGCAGAATAAAGACTTTTATAATCCCTGTGAAGATTCTGATGAAAAACATCTCGACTTTACACATGTTCGCATATTTAAACAGCTCAAGATGTTAAAAATCACATTTAAAAATAAAACAAAGCCGAAAGTTACACATAGTTCTGAGTACGGCGGCTCACACAGAACATTTACAAAACGCGTTTCTGACCCGGAGTCTGTGACGTCACTCTGAGCTGGGTTTGACTGGTGAGGAATGTATGCAGAAATAAGTCTTATTAAAACATTCTTTATTTATTTAGAAACAAAAATATGTATGATTTTTTCAACAAAATCTTCAATCCACACACACAATTTTATGTAAATAATATTGTTTATTTAATTCAATGTTTTTACAATTAAAGTGTTGTAAATATTATATTTGTGCTCTGGCTGACCAAATAATAATAATAATATTTTAGTAAAATAAAAGTCCAGACAAACATTTGTACTAAAAGTACTTTTATTACAGCGTATCCTCTGACCAGTGTTCCTCCATCAACACAAGAGTTATTACAGAAGAAAATATAGTTCAAACTTTTCTGATGCAAGAATACTTTCATACAACTCCAAACCTTTTATTCTGTAGTTTTAAACTTTTATAATCTTTAAGACATTCAATAACATGATACACGATCTTTACATATAGTTACAGGTTACACAGAAGTTATAGTGGTGATGCTGAGCCATAAAACAATGTGTGTGTGTGTGTGTGTGTGTGTGTGTGTGTGTGTGTGTGTGTGTGTGTGTGTGTGTGTGTGTGTGTGTGTGTTTGATACTCTATACTATCATACTACACATACTCAAACATACTTCAGTATGAAGAAGTACAGTAGTAAGTGTCTTCAGACACAGGAACTGAATACTGATCTCTCTCTCTGTCTCTCTCTCTCTCTCTCTCTCTCTCTGGTCTCTCTCTCTCTCTCTCTCTCTCTCTCTCTCTCTCTCTGTCTCTCTCTCTCTCTCTCTCTCTCTCTGTCTCTCTCTCTCTCTCTCTCTCTGTCTCTCTCTCTCTCTCTCTCTCTCTGGTCTCTCTGGTCTCTCTTTCTCTCTCTCTGGTCTCTCTCTCTCTCTGGTCTCTTTCTCTCTCTCTCTCTCTGGTCTCTCTCTCTGTCTCTGGTCTCTCTCTCTCTCTCTCTCTGGTCTCTCTCTCTCTGGTCTCTCTCTCTCTGGTCTCTCTCTCTCTGGTCTCTCTCTCTGTCTCTGGTCTCTCTCTGTCTCTGGTCTCTCTCTCTCTCTCTCTCTCTCTCTCTCTCTCTGGTCTCTCTCTCTGGTCTCTCTCTCTGGTCTCTCTCTCTGGTCTCTGGTCTCTCTCTCTCTCTCTGGTCTCTCTCTCTGGTCTCTGGTCTCTGGTCTCTGGTCTCTCTCTCTGGTCTCTCTCTCTGGTCTCTCTGGTCTCTCTCTGGTCTCTCTGGTCTCTCTCTCTCTGGTCTCTCTCTCTGGTCTCTCTGGTCTCTCTCTGGTCTCTCTCTCTCTCTGTGTGTAGTGTTGAGACGCTTAAAAACGCGTTTGGATCAAGATTCTGGGAAGAGGACACAATGCAGTAGTGAATGGACTTGGCAGCTGTGGAATGGCACAGTGTTTGACCAGAGGTTTCACCTCTATTATTTATAATTAAAGTCATTTCTCATAAATCAGTACTTACATATCCCCTCATTTCAGTCAGTAGGACAAGTGTTCCAAAAATAGCATAAAATTAAAATAAAATGTTTCATCTGTGGCAAATAGACAGTTATCACGATGAGTAATGCCAACGGCCCTCACCCAAACATGTTCTTAGAAACAACTGTTATTAAAAAAACAACTGGACTAAACAGATCATTTGTTGGTTAATAACAAAAGCTTTACCTTAAAATGAAAATGAAGATCTGAGGGAGAAGTAAAACAGTTCTGCACATTTGTTCTTTTCAACTGAAGCCACAGTGGAATATTCTGGAGTTCTCTGACGGATGAAGGGTTCAGAATGACCGTGGCATGTACAGACACTTGACTTAAAGAAGGGAAAACAGAAACAGAAAGTGTGTAGAGATGACATGTAAACACGCACTACTCCCTGAAGATCAGATCGGAGGCCTCACAGGCCACTCAAGATTCATAGTTTTACATTTCTCATTTGTCTTTATTTATCTTTAGGTTATTGAAATGTACAACATGAACACTTTGCCCTAGATGATGGCTCTAGAGTTTAGATAGGTATACCCTCAGATGGCGCTGGATCCGTTTGGTAAATTCACACAAGCTCTTCTTCTGGGATAATGGAAGATGTAGGAGGGGTAGGCATGAGTGTTTTCTGAGTATAATTGCACAAGGACAGGGGTCATATGTTCTCCGTTTGAAGTGTTAAACTTACGGGATAGTTTTACTATCACTCAGTTTTCAATTAAAGTAATTCCTGCAGTCAGTGATGTCACCTGAACAAAACTTGCTTAGAAGTTAGCTTGAGAAATCCTCCTCCTGAGAAAGTGCGTTCAGATAAAAGCTGCTGGACGTGAGCATGGCATGTGTGATGGCATAGACGTGAAGAAGAATGAGGGCAGACAGGGGCATCGGCAGCACAGCTCGTATCCTCAGAACGTCGGGCACTGACACCTGCCCAACCTACGGCACAGAGGACAGAACCACCACAGGACTGACAAAACACTGTGTGAGCCTATATGTCTATTTTTATTTTGATATCTTTGGGGAAGCTATTGATTTATGGAAATAAACTTGATCAAAAGTTTGGAAACTTAACTGCTAGTGTATTCATGAAAGCACCTTTCGTCATATAGTGTTGAAGTCTGAGACCAGATCAAGAGTGTTTGAATGTGTCGAAACCACTTTAGCCTGCTGTCATGACTTTCAGAACATATGAAGTCAATCTGGCACCCACAAACCAGATGGAGGACAAAGTACATTCAACGATTCATGGATTTCCTCTGATAACCCAACAAAGTTTGATCTTTCATATCTACCACTTCCTTAAAGTGACGGCACAGACATCTGAACCCTGAACAGATACATTTAAACTACTTTAAGTCAGACACTTGCATTCCAAAACATCCGTCAAATATTCCTCAAGAACACAACACGCTACATAAAGTGCTTCTGCTTGGCAGCTTTCAAAAGGCACCTCGAAGATGCATTAACAACTAGGGTTAGAACGCAAATATATTCACACTGAAACACACACACTTCTCAAGTTCAATATCTGATCAACGACATTCGGACACTGGACCAATTGAGTGTCTGTTCACTGTCTGGGGTATAAAATCATACTAGATTTAACTTTGTGTGAAAAACATCTCTGACCAATGACACATTCAAGGCATTTAACATCTGATAACATTGATCTTCTTTGAGCAACACAAACAAACCAAGCACATAACATATACTGCCTCTAAAATATACTGCTTTTATATCAGATGAACACAATCCAGATTACAACAGTGTTGTAAATCAAATGCTGAAGACTACAGAACTGTGTTGCAAGTACACACTCACACACACAAACTAAAAAACAAAGATTTTGAAATCTGGATTGCAATCCAGATTTCAAAATAATAATTTTTTCCCCATGTTACTTGTCACTTATCTTGTCACTTTACATTGTGTACTGTAAACTTCTGTCCCCAAGACAAATTCCTCGTGTGTGTGTTTAAGCAAACCTGGCAATAAAGCTCATTCTGATTCTGAAACATCAAAAACACATGTTGGATAACACAACCCCACTGATCTACCCAAACAAACAGTCTATGTTGTTAAGTATTTGTAATGAAAAAAAATTGCTTAAACTTAATCTGATGAATTTAACACTTTATAATCTTCTCCCATCTTCCAAATACAGATGTAGCATATACTGCACATATGGAGTCATTTTGATTTCTGTTCCTCATAATTTGACCTCAGATCGTTCCTTTCTTAAAGCATGACAGCAGGCTGAAAGCTATGAAGCTTTTAAAAGTGTTATTGTTCATTACATACCACAATAATAAAGTCCTTATTAAATTACTATAAAAATATCTGCAAACTTTTCTTTGAAGATGCTTTGGGTTTGGAAATCTAACATTAAAGAAATGTATGCATCTATAAAAATGATAATAGCAAACAGTTCTTAAATCCCATCTCATATTTTTTCTACTATGGGGTCCAAGAACTGTTTGATTACAAGCATTCTTCCAAATACAGATTTGGAACAACTGAAGAGTAAATTCTTTTTTGGGGTAAACTGGCCCTTTCAGAAGACTCAATAAACATCTGTTCTTTATTGTTCTGCTACTTAATAAACCTTTAGCACTCAACTTGGCATTCTTGTTAGAGTGAATCAGCATTAAATGAATTTTGCATTAAACTTGTTTGACAAGCATGCAGAGTTAGAATCCCTCTTGACCTGAGCAATATGTATTAAGATAAAGCGTACAAATTAAAAACGAAACTGATGAGACGAATACATTCTGCTCTTTGTGCCGTCTGAGCCAGTGCGTTCCCGTACCCAATGTGTGTTTGTGTGTTCAGGGTTGGCACGAACGCGCTGGCATCTACGTATAGGACAGGTGAGAACCGTTGGATATTTGAGATGTGATGCTGGTGCTCCTACTCATGCCCTGCTCAGTGCGCCCCGCCGAGGTGGTCCTCCTGATGGCCTGGGGGCTGTTTCGCATCCCTACGCTGCTTTTTGGCACGGCCCCCGGAGGACCCGAGGATGAGTGGCCCCACGGTGGAAGTCCACCGCCAGGGTTGGCCTGACCCCAGCCCTGCTGACCCTGTGCTCCTCCCTGACCCGAATGATAGTGGTGGCTGGACCCCGAGCCGCCACCCCACTGAGAACTATCCGAGTGATGATGTGGGATCCAGCTGCCTGGGGCTCCTGGGAAACTGTGACTGAGGCCTTCAGGAGAGATGTTAGCCAACACCATGTTGCTGAAGCCCAAGCGCATGCTCTCTGAATCGAAGGCCTCGATCTCTCTGGCCTGGCGCTCCAGCAGACTTCGGATCCGCTCCGTGCGCTCGTTCTGCAAGGTCAACATCTCTTCTTCGATCTGTGGAAATTCAGATTCACTTTTTTTTAACATATTCAAAAACATTTGATGACAAAAATAAATAACAACAAGTGTTGGTCTGTTGAAGTGCATGTACAGACCTTGGTCTCCAGCAGGGCTCTCCTCAGAGACACTCTCTGCTCCAGCTCTTTCCTCTCTCGCTCCTGCTGAGCATCCGTCTGCATCTTGATCTTACTCTGATATGCATTCAACAGCTCCAACTCCTGCTGCAGCTGCATGCGCAGCACCTGACATTCAGCCTCCTGCGCCTCATCCAGACGCAACTGAGAGTGAGAGAGAGAGAGTTTTCAATCTAATTGGGCATTGATAAAGTCATGTTTTGCATTGTTCTGTACTTACAGCCTGTGTGGAAAGCATGTTGTTGATGGTGTGGTCGTACTGCTCAGCGAGGATGGCCAGCTTTCTTGTCTGCTCCTCCTTCAGTCTCTTCAGCATAGTTTTGTGTTCTGGTTTTGGCGTGCTCTCCAGCAGGTGGTTTCTCAAGGCTTTGTACTGCCGTGTTTGGGTTTTGCATGCGTCCTGGAACTGTTTTTTGATCTGAAGCTCTTTGGACTTTTTGAGAAACAAGACGTTGATCATTTTATCACCCACATGTCATTTCAAGCATGTATGACAAAGGAAGACATTTTAAAGAATCTATAAGGTACAACCTTTGTATATACCTAACCAAGAATATTTATTTTGACTGAACAATCTCATTGAGAACTCTTGACAAGAAAGGTGTGTTACCTTGAGGCTCTTGGGCTGTTGTCGGACCTCCATGACGTGTTTGCGTCTGAGCTCTCTCTCTCTCCTCTTGTTGTACTCCAGCTGGTTTGTGAGCTCGGTTTGGTGCTGAAGACGGATCTGCTCCGCACGCATCTTCTGGATGTTGCTCAGGTGTCTGAATTCCAGCTCTTGCATGGACTCATGGTGTCGTAGGAGCATGGCATGCTCTAGATCTTTCTGTGTCTGGCGCTTGTTCAGTTCCTGTAAAAACACATGCACAGGACCAATGTGAGATTAATAAGCATATACATTATGTTCAGAGTTACGGATCTCTATGTTTGCTTACCTCTCTCATGAGATCTTGCTCAACATTGTGGCGTTCGATGAGAATCCGTCTCTTGAACCTGCGGCACTCAAGATCCAGATACTGTCTCTGTCGACGGAGAAGGTTGGCTTCTTCCTCTGCCTGGGAGTGCTGGAAGTTCTCCTTCTGCTTGGACAGCCACTCCTGCTTCTCCTTCTTTGGCGTTGATTGATTCTCATTCAGTTTCTGCAAAGAAACATGCATGTAACTCTTTATCAGAAGTATAAAGAACTCCTGTTTTATGTTCATATGGCTTTCTTACCTCTTTAAGCTGTTCCTTGCGCTGTTTGTACTCTCGTTTCTGAGATTCTAGGAAGCTGCTAAGCTCCTTTTTCTGTTGGCTCTGAATGTGCTGCAGAAATTTCTTCTCATCGTTGGTGAAAGTCTTGGCCTACAATACACAGTGTTGCAAAACTTTAGAACATTTGTTAATAATTTATAAATGAGGATAAATCTCCATCATCTCTGTTAAAAATTTTACATCTTTTTCCAAAGTAGCTTGGTGTTTCTTGATGAGTTTGTCCATCTCGGCGGCAAAGCTGTTCCTCTGGTTCTCCAGTTCCTTGTCTAGTTTGAGTCTGTGCTCATCCATCTCACCCTTCAGCTTGTTCTCCAAAGCCAGAAGGTGTTTTTGGTGCTGCCTGCGCATACGTTTGTATCCAGACATCTGCTCTCGCACCTCAGAGTCCTGCTCATGCTCCTGAATCTGACGGGTAACCTGACACAAACACATTCACACAACATGATTCATTTGTTCTTCAAGAGTTAACTGTCTGTCTCTTGTCATGGGTGGTAATCTCACCAGGGACGCTGTGCGGATGGTTGCAAAGTGTTCCCGATTGCGGAACTGTCGGCGGGGAGTTTGGGCTGGGGGCGACTGGGGCTCGTCTGGTGGCCTTTGAGACTCGGGGTCTTCCTGAAAGTTCTCTACATCCTTCATAACAAAGATAACACACATTAAAAAACTGCTCTTGGCATGAGAATCTGCATAGAAGAAATACACACAAAGCACACAGACCGGTTTGACGTGGATCACAGAGCTGTTGGGTATGATGGTCTGGTCTTTCTCCATAAGGTCCACTTCGCTCTTGTTGTCGTCAGCAGCGTCTGTGGCGTCGGGCAGGCTGTTAACGGAGCTGCTTTGTGAGCTTGCGCTGATGGACATACTGGGGATGGACTGGTTACTGCCCACACTATTAACCGTGCCAGTCCGGCCAACACTGTGCTCCACCTCCTACAACACATTAAAACCTTAGTAGATGAACATTGTTTCATTGTACAAACCAAACCAAAGCTCCTAATTGACCTCCTCATCGTCTGGGACCTCCACTGCTGGACCATTGTGGGCCTCTTGGAAGAGGAGCTTCTTCATCTTGCGGGACTGCAAGTTGTCTAGCTCTCTCACAGAATCTTTGGTGCGCTGGATTAGGTCGATAAGTACAGACTCTGGTCGCTCACGCTGGACAAAAGCATGCTGCACACAGACAAAGATCAAGATAAATCACATCAAACTTTTAAATACATTTGAGCTATGCCCTTGTGCCAAAAATTTGAAAATCTAAATACTACAAAATATCTGAAGATATCCTAACACCCTTAACAAGAGAGATATAATATTCATTTTTGTTTAATCTGTAATCCTTACTTTCAGAAGTTCTTCAGAATTTGGTCTATCCTGGGGTAGCTTCTGAAGGCAGGAGTCCACAAAGTTTCTGAAGTATTCTGACCTGGAAAGACAGAGAAAAACATACAGCTCAGAGATGAAGGAGAATACTGAAACACCAATGAAAGTCATTTCTCATAAACTCACCATTCCGTGGACTGAAGCGTAGGACTCTCGTTCTGTGCGATGTGGTATAAGGCACTCATTGCATTCATGTTGAACAGAGGAGGTTTCCTTTCAGCTGGAGGATAAAGAAATGCATGAGAAACAAACACACTGAGCAAAACAAACCTATATACACTTCATCACTACTCACCTAATTCAATAGAAGTTATTCCTAAAGACCAGATGTCGATCTTTCCATCATATTGACCCTCATCCATGGCCAGAATCACCTCTGGGGCCATCCTGAGATTACAGCAAACATAATGTTATACAACCACAAAATATGATTTATTAAAGCAAAACGGTTTTATTGAAGCATGTACTTCGAAGCAAATCAAATAATGTAAAATAAGTCCCTCACCAGTATGGAGTTCCGACAAATGAATTAGCAGGAGAAGCGATAGACGCAGAACCGAAATCTGCTAGCTTCACTTGTCCAGGTTCGGTTAACAGGATGTTTCCGGCCTTGATATCCCTGTCAAACAAAAACACAAAACAATGCCAATATTCATCTTCATTCTGCTTTCACTTCATTTCAATGGTATTAATATACAATTTTTCTATCATAATAAATCATCTTTTTAAAGAGGTACTCATGTGATTTTAAGCATACACATTTTTGTAAAAAACATAGCTCTTTTTAAATGTATTATTGGTCAGATTTCTGAAACCTGGTGACCACTGAAACAAAAAAATATGAGGACACGATTTAGAAAGGAATGCAGGTGAAGGATGATTCTCATGCACCTGTGAATCATGTTGTGGGAGTGGAGGTACGCCAACCCCTGCATAGCACCATGAGTAATCGCTGCTATCTCCATCTCTTGTAGAGGTTTCTTGTGTACTGTCAGAAATAAAGAAAGAATTAACTGTAGTCTAATTTTAGTGGGTCAGGCTCACAAATACTTCCATAAATAAATGTTTTTGCTTTTTGACTGGAGGCCTTGTACACAGTCTACTGATCAGAAAAATGAAAGCTTACCCTCCAGAAGATCTGACGCAGAGCCCAGACAGTACTCCATTACCAGCTGAAGAAACACAGAGGACGTCAAGATTGAATGTTATATCCTCGCTGGTATACATGAGAGATTGGGATGGTCTTACCCATGCTGTGTGTTCTCGCAGGTAACATCCTTTATATTCTATACTGTTTGGATGCTTTATCCTTTGGAGGAACTTGACCTCTTTTATTATATCTTGCCATTTCTGTAAAAATCAAGACCGGATTAAAACATGTTTTATCAAAAAACTATGCACAATACGTTATCAAGAATCATTCATGAGGCACTTTCATTTGTCAGTTTCATAACTTTAGATCATAAAGACTTTTGTTCTTCTTGTATAGGAAGAACTCAACACCTGAATGATTTCAACACACCTGGTAAACAAATGAGTTTCATGGAAAAAGACAGAGGTGTCAGATGTGAGATTAAATAATGAGTCATGGGAAACATGCAGTCTTGTAGATCTCTATGGATATTCAGAAAGAAAAACAACAGCTGGTGATAAGCCTAAAAAATGTATCGTCACCTCATTGGACTGCTTCCCACTGTATGACATTTTCTTAATGGCCACAACCTCTGATGTCCTAACGTCCCACGCCTAAAGAATCACAAACACAGAAGCACAAGTCAGGTTTGTTACATTTGTTTATGTCATGATTTATTTTATCCCCAAATATAATAAAATGTTGTAAGTGAGAGAAGATATTAATCTCTTCCATGGTTAACCATATGTCTTTGTTAAACAGCACATAATAATAGAGCTTCCATTTATATTTAAGAGGTCAAGTCTCTAAAAGACGACCAAAGTCACAAGTCATCTGCATCATTTACATGCAAAGATACTCACGAAATACACCGCGCCGAAGCTGCCATGGCCGATTTCTCTCAGGTCTGAGAAGAGTTTTTCAGGGTCTTCCTTAAAAAAGAGATCTGCGATGTCGGGGTCCTTCAGGCTACCCGCACGAACAGCGTTAGGCATGCTGACAGGGGCCGGGGCCAAGACTGCAGCAGCCAGGCACTATCTGGATCTGCCACGTGACAGCCCCCACTGATGGCTCATCTGCAAGACAGTGGCTTCATATGGACCAACTCCTGAGGAAGAGAGAGAGACATTTCTCAAAATATCTTCATTTGTGTTTCACAGAGTTATATTTAGATTTTTTGCAACCCACTGACGACTAACTGGAAAATACTTCCAAAAAACCCTGGGAAAAATACTGTTAGCAGCAAAACGGACAACAGAACAAGCCATCCTTCCATTCTCAGGCACCAGTGACACCACATCCCACTGCTTCCTCTCTCCGTCTTCTGCTGTTCACAGAATGACACCGACCACTGTTCCAACGATACCCAAACTGATCCAAGTTGTCAGGCAAACATGTTTTGTTATTAAGCAGCCTATCAGGACAGACTTGCACACTCCGGCCAAAACTCAAGAGAGTGAACGCTTCCAGCATCGGTTCCGATTTGAAGCCCAGCAACAACTTGCACATCAGTTACCATGGCAACCGCATCTCGGAGCCAATGGCCGAGAGGATGGAGAGGGCCCTCTCAGAATGCGCTCTGAAACTATGTTTATCTGCTTACGTGCATGAATGACTAACTGACAGAGCGATGTAATGAGACACATCATGACACCTGGTGCACATCCGTGTCGATCTGAAGCATCGTACCTTTCATCTTTATAACATCAATCATTATTAAAACTATTCCTCTGCTGTGTTTCAATCTACACTTCTAAAACTCCATCATTGCCATATGACACAACATTAAATCTGTTGGTTAAGTGAGACTATAATGGAAGTCAAGGATTGGCAAACTCACACAACAGATACACAAAATATACAAACAAATTCATCATTGACTATAAAAACATCATCATGGTGAGTTAACTTAAACACTCCCATAAGCAGATGGATTCTCATTGTGAGCTTTATTAGTAAACACCATCAAACTATTTCCACACAGAAATGACTTCATTCTGAATTAAAGCTTTGTTTGTCACTCGTACACGTCAAGTTCTCCCTCGCCCCCCTCAAAGAGATGCTCAGATGATCGGCTACACAGACACAATGCTGAAAGCTCCCGGCTGATTCTACAGTCACAAGACCGGCCCGAGATTCGGCCTTACACAAAACCAACTGCCTCACACCCTACAACACACATACACGTACATACACGCCCTACCACACACACGCGCGCGCGCACGCACGCACGATGAGGATAAACCCTAAAATAATATATTAAAACAAACTAATGTCGACATCTCAACTGGAAAAAGCCACAATGTATTGTTGGAGTCCAGAAATAACGTGTGGTTGTAAAACCATGTGTCAAACTGAACGAGCTTTATTCTTCTTCACCACAAACATTAGCTGAAAGAGTAAAAATGTGCTTGTCATGACACATCCCGTTTGATCAGGGCTGGACAGAAAAACATTTTGTCACTTCATAATTCACAAGCTGTTTTTGTGAATTGCATTGGTCACACCCAAAATTAATGACAAAAAGATTTGGAATTCAAAGACATCACAGAGGAAGCTGATCAATGTGCAAAACACGAATGATGACATCATTCTTTATGACTAATGTATGTGAGGAATAATGCTTAGTGTGTTGACTAAACCTATAAGAAAGTCTCGGGTTTGATTCAGCTACTTGGCAAAAGTTTGTCAATTATAAACAGAATATTTGTTGATTTCTAACAAATGCAAATCTGACAGAGGGAAAAGCTGTTTTCATAATGCCAAGACAATATATAATACTTTAGATAATACATGTGCGTTGCATGCTTAACATTTGGCCAAGTGTCTTAAAAACATTCTACTAAACTACATTATTAAAAACTTAATTTTACTCAAATGTATCAGTTGAACTCTGAATGACTTTTGATGTTGAATTCTGATTCTATTTCCAGATGCTGATCATATGGCAGACTGTGAGACCCATCATGCCACTCAACAACCACACGGATAAAGAATGTGGCAGGACATGATCACAACACAACACAACACACCACACCACAACACAACACAACACAACACACCACACCACAACACACCACACCACAACACAACACAACACACCACAACACACCACAACACAACACAACACAAAAGGTGGGCAGGAATTCCCTCGGCTTTCATTTGCTTTGTTCAGTATTTCATCATTTCCAGTTCATACGCTAATGACACTTACATCTCCCATCCGCCATTTCACTTCTAATCAGATCTTCAAATCAACATTCTGGTTATTTTCAATTTTCCAAGTTTCAATGGAACTCCTAAATCCAGAAGCCGAACTGGTTTAAGAAAAGCAACTGCTGGATAAGAATGTTCCATGTCACGTGACTTGCAAATACAAGAAGCACAAGGGAATCGTTGGATATGTGCAAATCCAGTTTGTTCACATTTACATTTATGCATTTGGATTCCTGAATGGTGCTTTCTTTAAGACTCACCCGTATCTCTTATCATGAATAACAATATCCTTTCATTTCCCGGGGCGTCCTCTGTCAGAGTTCCCTGATTTGCTAGACAAACAGAAGCAGAACTCTGACCCGTGCACAGATTTAAAGATGCTGTCCTGTGTCAGCGGTGTCATGTGTATTTATAAGCACGGAGTTTAACCTTGTAAAGATTAGTCTCAGCGCTCTTACTGCACCTGTATGGATTACTATATTCAGTTTCAAACATTAATCTAACTTTCTAATTGTGGTATTATTCCTGGAATGCAAGCGACAAAGTCTTATCAAAAGCGTTTTAGTACATTTAGAGGTCGTGTCGGGAATACGACTGCTGGATTATGACAAAATATTATGATCGTCCTTATTTTGCTCAGTTTTGAGATCACAGATATTTAACCCCAATGACACATTGACGTTGGAAAATGTGTAACTGATCAAATTTATAAATTAGTTACAAAATATAAACTGATAAATGGGGGAAAAAAAAATTATTTGCGAAAAAATATAAATACAATAAATAAAATGCATAAATATATATATTTAAATAAATAATATTTCAAAAATGAAAAACTAAATGAATGAACAGTTTTTTCATAATTGTTCAAAGTCAAAATTGCAAGATTAAAAATAATTGCTGAGCTCTACTTGTGAATCTCTTTAAAGCGATAGCTCATCAAAAAATGAAACAATTTTACTTCAATATGTCTCATTTTAGAACTTTATGGCATTTAAGACACTTCTTAGAAAACTTATACAGAAGGCCTCAGAAAGCATCGGTTTTGTGTCTACATAAGATAAAATAATTGTATTTACCTTTAAATTTTTATACCTCAATACCATTATAATATCAAATTTGACTTTAACATTCAACATAAATTAAAAAAAAATATTTTATCAAATATCATTCTACATGGCTATAAATTTATATATGTCATGTCGTTGTTGTCAAACTCTAAAATCCATATTTTAGTAAGTGTGTATGGGAAGATGTGTGTAAGGGAAGATGTGTGTAAGGGAAGATGTGTGTAAGGGACGATGTGTGTAAGGGACAATGTGTGTAAGGGACGATGTGTGTAAGGGACGATGTGTGTAAGGGAAGATGTGTATAAGGGAAGATGTGTGTAAGGGATGATGTGTGTAAGGGACGATGTGTATAAGGGACGATGTGTGTAAGGGACGATGTGTGTAAGGGACGATGTGTGTAAGGGACGATGTGTGTAAGGGACGATGTGTGTAAGGGACGATGTGTATAAGGGAAGATGTGTGTAAGAGATGATGTGTATAAGGGAAGATGTGTGTAAGGGACGATGTGTGTAAGGGAAGATGTGTATAAGGGAAGATGTGTGTAAGGGACGATGTGTGTAAGGGACGATGTGTGTAAGGGAAGATGTGTGTAAGAGATGATGTGTATAAGGGAAGATGTGTGTAAGGGACGACGTGTGTAAGGGACGATGTGTTGTGTAAGGGACGACGTGTGTAAGGGACGACGTGTGTAAGGGACGACGTGTGTAAGGGAAGATGTGTGTAAGGGATGTTTTGTGTAAGGGACGACGTGTGTAAGGGACGACGTGTGTAAGGGACGACTTGTGTAAGGGACGACGTGTGTAAGGGAAGATGTGTGTAAGGGAAGACGTGTGTAAGGGACGACGTGTGTAAGGGACGACGTGTGTAAGGAATGTTTTGTGTAAGGGACGACGTGTGTAAGGGACGACGTGTTTAAGAGACGACGTGTGTAAGGGACGACCTGTGTAAGGGACGACCTGTGTAAGGGACGACGTGTGTAAGGGACGACGTGTGTAAGGGACGACGTGAGTAAGGGACGTTGTGTGTAAGGGACGACGCGTGTAAGGGACGACGTGTGTAAGGGACGACGTGTGTAAGGGACGTTGTGTGTAAGGGACGACGTGTGTAAGGGACGACGTGTGTAAGGGACGACGTGTGTAAGGGACGACGTGTGTAAGGGACGTTGTGTGTGAGGGACGTTGTGTGTGAGGGACGACGTGTGTGAGGGACGACGTGTGTCAGGGACGACGTGTGTAAGGGAAGATGTGTGTAAGGGATGATGTGTGTAAGGGATATTGTGTGTAAGGGACGACGTGTGTAAGGGACGACGTGTGTAAGGGACGACGTGTGTAAGGGACGACGTGTGTAAGGGACGACGTGTGTAAGGGACGATGTGTGTAAGGGACGATGTGTGTAAGGGACGATGTGTGTATGGGACGATGTGTGTAAGGGAAGATGTGTGTAAGGGAAGATGTGTGTAAGGGAAGATGTGTGTAAGGGACGATGTGTGTAAGGGACGATGTGTGTAAGGGACGATGTGTGTATGGGACGATGTGTGTAAGGGAAGATGTGTGTAAGGGAAGATGTGTGTAAGGGAAGATGTGTGTAAGGGATGTTGTGTGTAAGGGAAGATGTGTGTAAGGGACGATGTGTGTATGGGACGATGTGTGTAAGGGATGATGTGTGTAAGGGAAGATGTGTGTAAGGGAAGATGTGTGTAAGGGATGATGTGTGTAAGGGATGATGTGTGTAAGGGATGTTGTGTGTAAGGGACGACGTGTGTAAGGGACGACGTGTGTAAGGGACGACGTGTGTAAGGGACGATGTGTGTAAGGGATGACGTGTGTAAGGGATGACGTGTGTAAGGGACGATGTGTGTAAGGGACGATGTGTGTAAGGGACGATGTGTGTATGGGACGATGTGTGTAAGGGAAGACGTGTGTAAGGGATGACGTGTGTAAGGGATGACGTGTGTAAGGGACGACGTGTGTAAGGGATGATGTGTGTATGGGATGATGTGTGTAAGGGATGACGTGTGTAAGGGACGACGTGTGTAAGGGATGATGTGTGTATGGGATGATGTGTGTAAGGGATGTTGTGTAGAGAGAGGACAGAGGTGATGTCACAAACACAATGGCAGTAGAGAAAGCAGGCAGTGTCTGATAACAACAGTGACAGTGTGTTCAGTCTCTTGTTCACATACCACCGGTTTGCATGTTTATGTGTGATGCAAAGCCATAAACAAATGCCATGCGGACACCATCACTGCTTTTGAATCAGTGCAGCCATTTCCTTTGTGGGAAGACAAGCTCAGCATTTCAATAGTCAGACATCACTGCAATGACAGCTTATATCTTTAATGTTTATATAGAAATCCTTATGTCAACAAGAATAAATGCATGCTCCAGTACAATGAGAGCTTGTTATTAATGTAAACAGTGCTGTGAATATTAATCATAATCCTTTAACAAGTGTAGAAATACATCAAAAACTACACAACAACACACAAACATGAGCTTTAAATATTATTATAATGTATAAGATGAGTGACTTTATATAAAGGGTTAAACACATTTATATATGAATGTATAGAATATAATAGTAGACAAACACAACATGAGTCCTGTAATGAATATATATATTACTATGTGTACAGTTCTATATGATGAATATATACATTACTATGTGTTCAGTTCTATATGATGAATATATACATTATCATGTGTTCAGTTCTATATGATGAATATATACATTACTATGTGTACAGTTCTATATGATGAATATATACATTACTATGTGTTCAGTTCTATATGATGAATATATACATTACCATGTGTTCAGTTCTATATGATGAATATATACATTACTATGTGTACAGTTCTATATGATGAATATATACATTACTATGTGTTCAGTTCTATATGATGAATATATACATTACTATGTGTACAGTTCTATATGATGAATATATACATTACTATGTGTACAGTTCTATATGATGAATATATACATTACTATGTGTTCAGTTCTATATGATGAATATAAACATTACTATGTGTACAGTTCTATATGATGAATATATACATTACTATGTGTTCAGTTCTATATGATGAATATATACATTACTATGTGTACAGTTCTATATGATGAATATATACATTACTATGTGTACAGTTCTATATGATGAATATATACATTACTATGTGTTCAGTTCTATATAATGGATATATACATTACTATGTGTACAGTTCTATATGATGGATATATACATTACTATGTGTACAGTTCTATATGATGAATATATACATTACTATGTGTACAGTTTTATATGATGAATATATACATTACTATGTGTTCAGTTCTATATGATGGATATATACATTACTATGTGTACAGTTCTATATGATGGATATATACATTACTATGTGTACAGTTCTATATGATGAATATATACATTACTATGTGTTCAGTTCTATATGATGAATATATACATTACTATGTGTACAGTTCTATATGATGAATATATACATTACTATGTGTACAGTTCTATATGATGAATATATACATTACTATGTGTACAGTTCTATATGATGAATATATACATTACTATGTGTACAGTTTTATATGATGAATATATACATTACTATGTGTTCAGTTCTATATGATGAATATATACATTACTATGTGTACAGTTTTATATGATGAATATATACATTACTATGTGTTCAGTTCTATATGATGAATATATACATTACTATGTGTACAGTTTTATATGATGAATATATACATTACTATGTGTTCAGTTCTATATGATGGATATATACATTACTATGTGTACAGTTCTATATGATGGATATATACATTACTATGTGTACAGTTTTATATGATGAATATATACATTACTATGTGTACAGTTTTATATGATGAATATATACATTACTATGTGTACAGTTTTATATGATGAATATATACATTACTATGTGTTCAGTTCTATATGATGAATATATACATTACTATGTGTACAGTTTTATATGATGAATATATACATTACTATGTGTTCAGTTCTATATGATGGATATATACATTACTATGTGTACAGTTCTATATGATGGATATATACATTACTATGTGTTCAGTTCTATATGATGAATATATACATTACTATGTGTTCAGTTCTATATGATGAATATATACATTACTATGTGTTCAGTTCTATATGATGGATATATACATTACTATGTGTTCAGTTCTATATGATGAATATATACATTACTATGTGTTCAGTTCTATATGATGGATATATACATTACTATGTGTTCAGTTCTATATGATGGATATATACATTACTATGTGTACAGTTCTATATGATGAATATATACATTACTATGTGTTCAGTTCTATATGATGAATATATACATTACTATGTGTTCAGTTCTATATGATGGATATATACATTACTATGTGTACAGTTCTATATGATGAATATATACATTACTATGTGTACAGTTCTATATGATGAATATATACATTACTATGTGTACAGTTCTATATGATGAATATATACATTACTATGTGTACAGTTCTATATGATGAATATATACATTACTATGTGTACAGTTCTATATGATGAATATATACATTACTATGTGTTCAGTTCTATATGATGAATATATACATTACTATGTGTTCAGTTCTATATGATGAATATATACATTACTATGTGTTCAGTTCTATATGATGGATATATACATTACTATGTGTTCAGTTCTATATGATGGATATATACATTACTATGTGTTCAGTTCTATATGATGAATATATACATTACTATGTGTACAGTTCTATATGATGGATATATACATTACTATGTGTTCAGTTCTATATGATGAATATATACATTACTATGTGTTCAGTTCTATATGATGGATATATACATTACTATGTGTTCAGTTCTATATGATGGATATATACATTACTATGTGTACAGTTCTATATGATGAATATATACATTACTATGTGTTCAGTTCTATATGATGAATATATACATTACTATGTGTACAGTTCTATATGATGAATATATACATTACTATGTGTACAGTTCTATATGATGGATATATACATTACTATGTGTTCAGTTCTATATGATGAATATATACATTACTATGTGTTCAGTTCTATATGATGGATATATACATTACTATGTGTACAGTTCTATATGATGAATATAAGAAGTCCATAACTCTATTTATATTAAAAACACATAAAACATGAGAGAAAAGTTTAAGAAGTCAATGTTTAAGTTAGCAGAAGTGCTAATCGTGTTCTTACCCTGAAACGGGTCAGAATGAGCAGACAGGTCCTCCAAAAACAACAACAACGAACCCGGAAGAGAGACCCGAACCTGAGGAGCCCCAACCAGTGCCGAGGAATCCGAGTCTGAGCGTCCGCTGTGGACGCACTTCCGGCCGGGTGAGGTCTGAGCGGAGTCCCGGTGTGTGTGGACTCTCCCGCTCATAAAGATGGCGTCTGAGACAGATCCACTCCCTTACACACTGAGAGAAAACACGAGCTTATAAAACACCGACGCTCAGATTAAATGTCACATCAGTGTGTTGTGTTCCTCTCGTGTTGAGTCTGACATGTTCAGTTGTGTTGCTGTGATTGTGTCTCGTGTGCGAGTCATTTATCCGAGTCGTGATTCATTTGAATCAAAAGTGTTTGTGTTTAAACTTATCTTGTAAACTGTTGTGTAAGTGTCGGGATATTAAACTAACATGTGTGGAAGTGTAAATGTTTAAACACAGTGTTTATATTTGTTTAATATGAAGCTTGAACACTGGATTGATTCATTGGGTTCATTTGACTCGTGAATCGGTTCAGTTGTGTTCATTTGACTCGTGAATCGGTTCAGTTGTGTTCATTTGATTCATGAATCGGTTCAGTTGTGTTCATTTGACTCATAGATCGGTTCAGTTGTGATCATTTGACTCATGAATCGGTTCAGTTGTGTTCATTTGACTCATGAATCGGTTCAGTTGTGTTCATTTGACTCATGAATCGGTTCAGTTGTGTTCATTTGACTCATCAATCGGTTCAGTTGTGTTCATTTGACTCATGAATCGGTTCAGCTGTGTTCATTTGACTCATGAATCGGTTCAGTTGTGTTCATTTGACTCATCAATCGGTTCAGTTGTGTCCATTTGACTCGTGAATCGGTTCAGCTGTGTTCATTTGACTCATGAATCGGTTCAGTTGTGTTCATTTGACTCATCAATCGGTTCAGTTGTGTCCATTTGACTCGTGAATCGGTTCAGTTGTGTTCATTTGACTCATGAATCGGTTCAGTTGTGTTCATTTGACTCATAAATCGGTTCAGTTGTGTTCATTTGACTCATGAATCGGTTCAGTTGTGTCCATTTGACTCATAAATCGGTTCAGTTGTGTCCATTTGACTCATAAATCGGTTCAGTTGTGTCCATTTGACTCATGAATCGGTTCAGTTGTGTCCATTTGACTCATGAATCGGTTCAGTTGTGTTCATTTGACTCATGAATCGGTTCAGTTGTGTCCATTTGACTCATAAATCGGTTCAGTTGTGTTCATTTGACTCATGAATCGGTTCAGTTGTGTTCATTTGACTCATGAATCGGTTCAGTTGTGTTCATTTGATTCATGAATCGGTTCAGTTGTGTTCATTTGACTCATGAATCGGTTCAGTTGTGTTCATTTGACTCATGAATCGGTTCAGTTGTGTTCATTTGACTCATGAATCGGTTCAGCTGTGTTCATTTGACTCATGAATCGGTTCAGTTGTGTTCATTTGACTCATCAATCGGTTCAGTTGTGTTCATTTGACTCATGAATCGGTTCAGCTGTGTTCATTTGACTCATGAATCGGTTCAGTTGTGTTCATTTGACTCATGAATCGGTTCAGCTGTGTTCATTTGACTCGTGAATCGGTTCAGTTGTGTTCATTTGACTCATCAATCGGTTCAGTTGTGTTCATTTGACTCATGAATCGGTTCAGCTGTGTTCATTTGACTCATGAATCGGTTCAGTTGTGTTCATTTGACTCATGAATCGGTTCAGTTGTGTCCATTTGACTCGTGAATCGGTTCAGTTGTGTTCATTTGACTCATAAATCGGTTCAGTTGTGTTCATTTGACTCATGAATCGGTTCAGTTGTGTCCATTTGACTCATAAATCGGTTCAGTTGTGTTCATTTGACTCATGAATCGGTTCAGTTGTGTTCATTTGACTCATGAATCGGTTCAGCTGTGTTCATTTGACTCATGAATCGGTTCAGTTGTGTCCATTTGACTCATGAATCGGTTCAGTTGTGTTCATTTGACTCATGAATCGGTTCAGCTGTGTTCATTTGACTCATGAATCGGTTCAGTTGTGTTCATTTGACTCATAAATCGGTTCAGTTGTGTTCATTTGACTCATAAATCGGTTCAGTTGTGTTCATTTGACTCATGAATCGGTTCAGCTGTGTTCATTTGACTCATGAATCGGTTCAGTTGTGTCCATTTGACTCGTGAATCGGTTCAGTTGTGTTCATTTGACTCATAAATCGGTTCAGTTGTGTTCATTTGACTCATAAATCGGTTCAGTTGTGTTCATTTGACTCATGAATCGGTTCAGCTGTGTTCATTTGACTCATCAATCGGTTCAGTTGTGTCCATTTGACTCGTGAATCGGTTCAGTTGTGTTCATTTGACTCATGGATCGGTTCAGTTGTGTTCATTTGACTCATGAATCGGTTCAGTTGTGTTCATTTGACTCATATATCGGTTCAGTTGTGTTCATTTGACTCATGAATCGGTTCAGTTGTGTTCATTTGACTCATGAATCGGTTCAGTTGTGTTCATTTGACTCATGGATCGGTTCAGTTGTGTTCATTTGACTCATGAATCGGTTCAGTTGTGTCCATTTGACTCATGGATCGGTTCAGTTGTGTTCATTTGACTCATGAATCGGTTCAGTTGTGTTCATTTGACTCATATATCGGTTCAGTTGTGTTCATTTGACTCATGGATCGGTTCAGTTGTGTTCATTTGACTCATGAATCGGTTCAGTTGTGTTCATTTGACTCATGAATCGGTTCAGTTGTGTTCATTTGACTCATATATCGGTTCAGTTGTGTTCATTTGACTCATGAATCGGTTCAGTTGTGTTCATTTGACTCATGAATCGGTTCAGTTGTGTTCATTTGACTCATGAATCGGTTCAGCTGTGTTCATTTGACTCATCAATCGGTTCAGTTGTGTTCATTTGACTCATGAATCGGTTCAGCTGTGTTCATTTGACTCATCAATCGGTTCAGTTGTGTTCATTTGACTCATGAATCGGTTCAGTTGTGTTCATTTGACTCCTGAATCGGTTCAGTTGTGTTCATTTGACTCCTGAATCGGTTCAGTTGTGTTCATTTGACTCATGAATCGGTTCAGTTGTGTTCATTTGACTCGTGAATCGGTTCAGTTGTGTTCATTTGACTCATGAATCGGTTCAGTTGTGTCCATTTGACTCATGAATCGGTTCTGTTGTGTTCATTTGACTCATGAATCGGTTCAGTTGTGTCCATTTGACTCATAAATCGGTTCAGTTGTGTCCATTTGACTCATGAATCGGTTCAGTTGTGTTCATTTGACTCATGAATCGGTTCAGCTGTGTTCATTTGACTCATGAATCGGTTCAGTTGTGTCCATTTGACTCATGAATCGGTTCAGTTGTGTTCATTTGACTCATGAATCGGTTCAGCTGTGTTCATTTGACTCATGAATCGGTTCAGTTGTGTTCATTTGACTCATAAATCGGTTCAGTTGTGTTCATTTGACTCATAAATCGGTTCAGTTGTGTTCATTTGACTCATGAATCGGTTCAGCTGTGTTCATTTGACTCATGAATCGGTTCAGTTGTGTTCATTTGACTCATCAATCGGTTCAGTTGTGTCCATTTGACTCGTGAATCGGTTCAGTTGTGTTCATTTGACTCATGGATCGGTTCAGTTGTGTTCATTTGACTCATGAATCGGTTCAGTTGTGTTCATTTGACTCATATATCGGTTCAGTTGTGTTCATTTGACTCATGAATCGGTTCAGTTGTGTTCATTTGACTCATGAATCGGTTCAGTTGTGTTCATTTGACTCATGGATCGGTTCAGTTGTGTTCATTTGACTCATGAATCGGTTCAGTTGTGTTCATTTGACTCATATATCGGTTCAGTTGTGTTCATTTGACTCATGAATCGGTTCAGTTGTGTTCATTTGATTCATGAATCGGTTCAGTTGTGTTCATTTGACTCATGAATCGGTTCAGCTGTGTTCATTTGACTCATCAATCGGTTCAGTTGTGTTCATTTGACTCATGAATCGGTTCAGTTGTGTTCATTTGACTCCTGAATCGGTTCAGTTGTGTTCATTTGACTCCTGAATCGGTTCAGTTGTGTTCATTTGACTCATGAATCGGTTCAGTTGTGTTCATTTGACTCGTGAATCGGTTCAGTTGTGTTCATTTGACTCATGAATCGGTTCAGTTGTGTCCATTTGACTCATGAATCGGTTCTGTTGTGTTCATTTGACTCCTGAATCGGTTCAGTAGTGAAGACTCACACAGTCAGAGAATAAACATGTGTATAAATAAATACTTACACTATTATATAACACTTATTATATTTATTATATAACACTTATTATATTTATTATATGCATATATATGTGAATAATTTGAGCTTTACTACAATCTGCATGTTAACAGACAAATATCCAGATGTGTGGATTATTGAGATGTAAACAGAAGACAGAATTCTTATGTAAATAAATGAGCAGAAATCTGAACATGTGTGTTTATTTTTATATCTTTAGTTTGTTATTTACACAAGTGTTATAATGAATATATAGAGATTAAAGGTATCTTCATTTCTAGGCGCTTTGCATCAGCTTAATAACTAAATATAAATATAATAATAATAACAATAATAATAATAATAATATTAATAATAATAATAATAACAATAATAATAATAATAATAACAATAATAATAATAATAATATTGATAATAATAATAATAATAATAATAACAATAATAATAATAATAATATTAATAATAATAATAATAACAATAATAATAATAATAATAATAACAATAATAATAATAATAATAATATTAATAATAATAAGAATAATAATAATAATAATAATAATAATAATAACAATAATAATATTAATAATAATAATATTGATAATAATAATATTGATGATGAAATGAGTTTCACAGACACATTTCTCCAGTTTAAGTGTAAAACTGAAATGTGTATTATTGGATATCAGAAAGAGTTTTATTGTCAGGTTTGTCATAAAGCTGCAGTGTGACAGAAGAGGACCGGATGTGACAGAAGAGGACCGGATGTGACAGTTATCGATCATCAATCAGAGGTGAAAACTGATCCCTGGGCAGATCTAATACAGTGATGTCAACAAGCGACCAATCGGTAAACAGAGAAGAGAACCAGAGCTCTGGATTGGTTCTGAGATGGACATCTGATGGGCCAATGAGAGAGAAGCATGCTGTCACTGTATCCAGGCGAATGGAAGCACAGACATCTGTGTGAATGATATATAGAGCTGTTCTTCATCACACTGATGTTAGAGAGACACATCTAACAAACTATAATAACTATAAAACCTCTTCTGATAGCACACATCTGTGAGACATCTGTGAGACATCTGTGAGACATCTGTGAGACATCTGTGAGACATCTCTGAGACATCTGTGAGACATCTCTGAGACATCTCTGAGACATCTGTGAGACATCTCTGAGACATCTGTGAGACATCTGTGACACATCTGTGAGATATCTGTGACACATCTGTGAGACATCTGTGACACATCTGTGAGATATCTGTGACACATCTCTGAGACATCTGTGAGACATCTGTGAGACATCTGTGAGACATCTGTGTGACATCTGTGAGACATCTGTGAGACATCTGTGAGACATCTGTGAGACATCTGTGTGAATGATATATAGAGCTGTTCTCCATCACACTGATGTTAGAGAGACACATCTAACAAACTATAATAACTATAAAACCTCTTCTGATAGCACACATCTGTGAGACATCTGTGAGACATCTGTGAGACATATGTGAGACATCTGTGAGACATCTGTGAGACATCTGTGAGACATCTGTGACACATCTGTGAGACATCTGTGAGACATCTGTGAGACATCTGTGAGACATCTGTGACACATCTGTGACACATCTGTGAGACATCTGTGAGACATCTGTGACACATCTGTGAGACATCTGTGAGACATCTGTGAGACATCTGTGAGACATCTGTGAGACATCTGTGAGAATGATTTTAAAGAGCTGTTCTTCATCACACTGATGTTAGAGAGACACATCTAACAAACTATAATAACTATAAAACCTCTTCTGATAGCACACATCTGTGAGACATCTGTGAGACATCTGTGAGACATCTGTGAGACATCTCTGAGACATCTGTGAGACATCTGTGAGACATCTGTGACACATCTGTGAGACATCTGTGAGACATCTCTGAGACATCTGTGAGACATCTCTGAGACATCTCTGAGACATCTGTGAGACATCTCTGAGACATCTGTGAGACATCTGTGACACATCTGTGAGATATCTGTGACACATCTCTGAGACATCTGTGAGACATCTGTGAGACATCTGTGAGACATCTGTGTGACATCTGTGAGACATCTGTGAGACATCTGTGAGACATCTGTGAGACATCTGTGAGACCTCTGTGAGACATCTGTGTGAATGATTTTAAAGAGCTGTTCTTCATCACACTGATGTTAGAGAGACACATCTAACAAACTATAATAACTATAAAACCTCTTCTGATAGCACACATCTGTGAGACATCTGTGAGACATCTGTGAGACATCTGTGAGACATCTGTGAGACATCTGTGTGAATGATATATAGAGCTGTTCTCCATCACACTGATGTTAGAGAGACACATCTAACAAACTATAATAACTATAAAACCTCTTCTGATAGCACACATCTGTGAGACATCTGTGAGACATCTGTGAGACATATGTGAGACATCTGTGAGACATCTGTGAGACATCTGTGAGACATCTGTGACACATCTGTGACACATCTGTGAGACATCTGTGAGACATCTGTGAGACATCTGTGACACATCTGTGACACATCTGTGAGACATCTGTGAGACATCTGTGACACATCTGTGAGACATCTGTGAGACATCTGTGAGACATCTGTGAGACATCTGTGAGAATGATTTTAAAGAGCTGTTCTTCATCACACTGATGTTAGAGAGACACATCTAACAAACTATAATAACTATAAAACCTCTTCTGATAGCACACATCTGTGAGACATCTGTGAGACATCTGTGAGACATCTGTGAGACATCTGTGACACATCTGTGAGACATCTGTGAGACATCTGTGAGACATCTGTGACACATCTGTGAGACATCTGTGACACATCTGTGAGACATCTGTGACACATCTGTGAGACATCTGTGAGACATCTGTGAGACTACTGTGAGACATCTGTGAGACATCTGTGACACATCTGTGAGACATCTGTGAGACATCTGTGAGACATCTGTGACACATCTGTGACACATCTGTGAGACATCTGTGAGACATCTGTGACACATCTGTGAGACATCTGTGAGACATCTCTGAGACATCTGTGAGACATCTGTGAGAATGATTTTAAAGAGCTGTTCTTCATCACACTGATGTTAGAGAGACACATCTAACAAACTATAATAACTATAAAACCTCTTCTGATAGCACACATCTGTGAGACATCTGTGAGACATCTGTGAGACATCTGTGAGACATCTGTGTGACATCTGTGAGACATCTGTGAGACATCTGTGAGACATCTGTGTGAATGATTTTAAAGAGCTGTTCTTCATCACACTGATATTAGAGAGACACATCTAACAAACTATACTAACTATAAAACCTCTTCTGATAGCACACATCTGTGAGACATCTGTGAGACATCTGTGAGACATCTGTGAGACATCTGTGAGACATCTGTGTGAATGATATATAGAGCTGTTCTTCATCACACTGATGTTAGAGAGACACATCTAACAAACTATAATAACTATAAAACCTCTTCTGATAGCACACATCTGTGAGACATCTGTGAGACATCTGTGAGACATCTGTGAGACATCTGTGAGACATCTGTGACACATCTCTGAGACATCTGTGAGACATCTGTGAGACATCTCTGAGACATCTGTGAGACATCTGTGAGACATCTCTGAGACATCTGTGAGAATGATCTTATAGAGCTGTTCTTCATCACACTGATGTTAGAGAGACACATCTAACAAACTATAATAACTATAAAACCTCTTCTGATAGCACACATCTGTGAGACATCTCTGAGATATCTGTGAGACATCTGTGAGACATCTGTGAGACATCTGTGAGACATCTGTGACACATCTGTGAGACATCTGTGAGACATCTGTGAGACATCTGTGTGAATGATATATAGAGCTGTTCTTCATCACACTGATGTTAGAGAGACACATCTAACAAACTATAATAACTATAAAACCTCTTCTGATAGCACACATCTGTGAGACATCTGTGAGACATCTGTGACACATCTGTGAGACATCTGTGAGACATCTGTGAGAATGATTTTAAAGAGCTGTTCTTCATCACACTGATATTAGAGAGACACATCTAACAAACTATACTAACTATAAAACCTCTTCTGATAGCACACATCTGTGAGACATCTGTGAGACATCTGTGAGACATCTGTGTGACATCTGTGAGACATCTGTGAGAATGACTTTAAAGAGCTGTTCTTCATCACACTGATGTTAGAGAGACACATCTAACAAACTATAATAACTATAAAACCTCTTCTGATAGCACACATCTGTGAGACATCTGTGAGACATCTGTGAGACATCTGTGAGACATCTGTGTGACATCTGTGAGACATCTGTGAGACATCTGTGAGACATCTGTGAGACATCTGTGAGAATGATTTTAAAGAGCTGTTCTTCATTACACTGATGTTAGAGAGACACATCTAACAAACTATAATAACTATAAAACCTCTTCTGATAGCACACATCTGTGAGACATCTGTGAGACATCTGTGAGACATCTGTGAGACATCTGTGTGACATCTGTGAGACATCTGTGAGACATCTGTGAGACATCTGTGAGACCTCTGTGAGACATCTGTGAGACATCTGTGAGACATCTGTGAGACATCTGTGTGAATGATTTTAAAGAGCTGTTCTTCATTACACTGATGTTAGAGAGACACATCTAACAAACTATAATAACTATAAAACCTCTTCTGATAGCACACATCTCTGAGACATCTCTGAGACATCTGTGAGACATCTGTGACACATCTGTGAGACATCTGTAAGACATCTGTGAGACATCTGTGAGACATCTGTGTGAATGATATATAGAGCTGTTCTTCATCACACTGATGTTAGAGAGACACATCTAACAAACTATAATAACTATAAAACCTCTTCTGATAGCACACATCTCTGAGACCTCTCTGAGACATCTGTGAGACATCTGTGAGACATCTGTGAGACCTCTGTGAGACCTCTGTGAGACATCTGTGTGAATGATTTTAAAGAGCTGTTCTTCATTACACTGATGTTAGAGAGACACATCTAACAAACTATAATAACTATAAAACCTCTTCTGATAGCACAAATCTGTGAGACATCTGTGAGACATCTGTGAGACATCTGTGAGACATCTGTGTGACATCTGTGAGACATCTGTGAGACATCTGTGAGACATCTGTGAGACATCTGTGAGACATCTGTGTGAATGATATATAGAGCTGTTCTTCATCACACTGATGTTAGAGAGACACATCTAACAAACTATAATAACTATAAAACCTCTTCTGATAGCACACATCTGTGAGACATCTGTGAGACATCTCTGAGACATCTGTGAGACATCTCTGAGACATCTGTGAGACATCTGTGAGAATGATTTTAAAGAGCTGTTCTTCATCACACTGATGTTAGAGAGACACATCTAACAAACTATAATAACTATAAAACCTCTTCTGATAGCACACATCTGTGAGACATCTGTGTGACATCTGTGAGACATCTCTGAGACATCTGTGAGACATCTCTGAGACATCTGTGAGACATCTGTGAGAATGATTTTAAAGAGCTGTTCTTCATCACACTGATGTTAGAGAGACACATCTAACAAACTATAATAACTATAAAACCTCTTCTGATAGCACACATCTGTGAGACATCTGTGAGACATCTCTGAGACATCTGTGAGACATCTGTGAGACATCTGAGACCTCTGTGTGAATGATTTTAAAGAGCTGTTCTTCATCACACTGATATAAGAGAGACACATCTAACAAACTATACTAACTATAAAACCTCTTCTGATAGCACACATCTGTGACACATCTGTGAGACATCTGTGAGACATCTGTGAGACATCTGTGAGACATCTGTGAAACATCTGTGAGACATCTGTGAGACATCTGTGACACATCTGTGAGACATCTGTGAGACATCTGTGAGACATCTGTGAGACATCTGTGAGACATCTCTGAGACATCTGTGAGACATCTCTGAGACATCTGTGAAACATCTGTGAGACATCTGTGAGACATCTGTGACACATCTGTGAGACATCTGTGTGACATCTGTGAGACATCTGTGAAACATCTGTGAGACATCTGTGACACATCTGTGAGACATCTGTGAGACATCTCTGAGACATCTGTGAGACATCTGTGACACATCTGTGAGACATCTGTGACACATCTGTGAGACATCTGAGACCTCTCTGAGACATCTGTGAGACATCTCTGAGACATCTGTGAGACATCTGTGTGAATGATTTTAAAGAGCTGTTCTTCATCACACTGATGTTAGAGAGACACATCTAACAAACTATACTAACTATAAAACCTCTTCTGATAGCACACATCTCTGAGACATCTGTGAGACATCTGTGACACATCTGTGAGACATCTGTGACACATCTGTGAGACATCTGTGAGACATCTGTGTGAATGATATATAGAGCTGTTCTCCATCACACTGATGTTAGAGAGACACATCTAACAAACTATAATAACTATAAAACCTCTTCTGATAGCACACATCTGTGAGACATCTGAGACCTCTCTGAGACATCTGTGAGACATCTGTGAGACATCTGTGTGAATGATTTTAAAGAGCTGTTCTTCATTACACTGATGTTAGAGAGACACATCTAACAAACTATAATAACTATAAAACCTCTTCTGATAGCACACATCTGTGAGACATCTGTGAGACATCTGTGAGACATCTGTGAGACATCTGTGTGAATGATATATAGAGCTGTTCTTCATCACACTGATGTTAGAGAGACACATCTAACAAACTATAATAACTATAAAACCTCTTCTGATAGGACACATCTGTGAGACATCTGTGAGACATCTGTGACACATCTGTGAGACATCTGTGACACATCTGTGAGACATCTCTGAGACATCTGTGAGACATCTGTGAGACATCTGTGAGACATCTGTGACACATCTGTGAGACATCTGTGAGACATCTGTGAGACATCTGTGAGAATGATCTTAAAGAGCTGTTCTTCATCACACTGATGTTAGAGAGACACATCTAACAAACTATAATAACTATAAAACCTCTTCTGATAGCAAACATCTGTGAGACATCTGTGAGACATCTGTGAGACATCTGTGACACATCTGTGAGACATCTCTGAGACATCTGTGAGACATCTGTGAGACATCTGTGAGACATCTCTGAGACATCTGTGAGACATCTGTGAGACATCTGTGAGACATCTGTGACACATCTGTGAGACATCTGTGAGACATCTGTGAGACATCTGTGAGACATCTGTGAGAATGATTTTAAAGAGCTGTTCTTCATCACACTGATGTTAGAGAGACACATCTAACAAACTATAATAACTATAAAACCTCTTCTGATAGCACACATCTGTGAGACATCTGTGAGACATCTGTGACACATCTGTGAGACATCTGTGAGACATCTGTGTGAATGATATATAGAGCTGTTCTTCATCACACTGATGTTAGAGAGACACATCTAACAAACTATAATAACTATAAAACCTCTTCTGATAGCACACATCTGTGAGACATCTGTGAGACATCTGTGAGACATATGTGAGACATCTGTGAGACATCTGTGAGACATCTGTGAGACATCTGTGACACATCTGTGAGACATCTGTGACACATCTGTGAGACATCTGTGAGACATCTGTGAGACATCTGTGAGACATCTGTGAGAATGATCTTAAAGAGCTGTTCTTCATCACACTGATGTTAGAGAGACACATCTAACAAACTATAATAACTATAAAACCTCTTCTGATAGCACACATCTGTGAGACATCTGTGAGACATCTGTGACACATCTGTGAGACATCTGTGAGACATCTGTGTGAATGATATATAGAGCTGTTCTCCATCACACTGATGTTAGAGAGACACATCTAACAAACTATAATAACTATAAAACCTCTTCTGATAGCACACATCTGTGAGACATCTGTGAGACATCTGTGAGACATATGTGAGACATCTGTGAGACATCTGTGAGACATCTGTGAGACATCTGTGACACATCTGTGAGACATCTGTGAGACATCTGTGAGACATCTGTGAGACATCTGTGACACATCTGTGACACATCTGTGAGACATCTGTGAGACATCTGTGACACATCTGTGAGACATCTGTGAGACATCTGTGAGACATCTGTGAGACATCTGTGAGACATCTGTGAGAATGATTTTAAAGAGCTGTTCTTCATCACACTGATGTTAGAGAGACACATCTAACAAACTATAATAACTATAAAACCTCTTCTGATAGCACACATCTGTGAGACATCTGTGAGACATCTGTGAGACATCTGTGAGACATCTCTGAGACATCTGTGAGACATCTGTGAGACATCTGTGACACATCTGTGAGACATCTGTGAGACATCTCTGAGACATCTGTGAGACATCTCTGAGACATCTCTGAGACATCTGTGAGACATCTCTGAGACATCTGTGAGACATCTGTGACACATCTGTGAGATATCTGTGACACATCTCTGAGACATCTGTGAGACATCTGTGAGACATCTGTGAGACATCTGTGTGACATCTGTGAGACATCTGTGAGACATCTGTGAGACATCTGTGAGACATCTGTGAGACCTCTGTGAGACATCTGTGTGAATGATTTTAAAGAGCTGTTCTTCATCACACTGATGTTAGAGAGACACATCTAACAAACTATAATAACTATAAAACCTCTTCTGATAGCACACATCTGTGAGACATCTGTGAGACATCTGTGAGACATCTGTGAGACATCTGTGAGACATCTGTGTGAATGATATATAGAGCTGTTCTCCATCACACTGATGTTAGAGAGACACATCTAACAAACTATAATAACTATAAAACCTCTTCTGATAGCACACATCTGTGAGACATCTGTGAGACATCTGTGAGACATATGTGAGACATCTGTGAGACATCTGTGAGACATCTGTGAGACATCTGTGACACATCTGTGACACATCTGTGAGACATCTGTGAGACATCTGTGAGACATCTGTGACACATCTGTGACACATCTGTGAGACATCTGTGAGACATCTGTGACACATCTGTGAGACATCTGTGAGACATCTGTGAGACATCTGTGAGACATCTGTGAGAATGATTTTAAAGAGCTGTTCTTCATCACACTGATGTTAGAGAGACACATCTAACAAACTATACTAACTATAAAACCTCTTCTGATAGCACACATCTGTGAGACATCTGTGAGACATCTGTGAGACATCTGTGAGACATCTGTGACACATCTGTGAGACATCTGTGAGACATCTGTGAGACATCTGTGACACATCTGTGAGACATCTGTGACACATCTGTGAGACATCTGTGACACATCTGTGAGACATCTGTGAGACATCTGTGAGACTACTGTGAGACATCTGTGAGACATCTGTGACACATCTGTGAGACATCTGTGAGACATCTGTGAGACATCTGTGACACATCTGTGACACATCTGTGAGACATCTGTGAGACATCTGTGACACATCTGTGAGACATCTGTGAGACATCTCTGAGACATCTGTGAGACATCTGTGAGAATGATTTTAAAGAGCTGTTCTTCATCACACTGATGTTAGAGAGACACATCTAACAAACTATAATAACTATAAAACCTCTTCTGATAGCACACATCTGTGAGACATCTGTGAGACATCTGTGAGACATCTGTGAGACATCTGTGTGACATCTGTGAGACATCTGTGAGACATCTGTGAGACATCTGTGTGAATGATTTTAAAGAGCTGTTCTTCATCACACTGATATTAGAGAGACACATCTAACAAACTATACTAACTATAAAACCTCTTCTGATAGCACACATCTGTGAGACATCTGTGAGACATCTGTGAGACATCTGTGAGACATCTGTGAGACATCTGTGTGAATGATATATAGAGCTGTTCTTCATCACACTGATGTTAGAGAGACACATCTAACAAACTATAATAACTATAAAACCTCTTCTGATAGCACACATCTGTGAGACATCTGTGAGACATCTGTGAGACATCTGTGAGACATCTGTGAGACATCTGTGACACATCTCTGAGACATCTGTGAGACATCTGTGAGACATCTCTGAGACATCTGTGAGACATCTGTGAGACATCTCTGAGACATCTGTGAGAATGATCTTATAGAGCTGTTCTTCATCACACTGATGTTAGAGAGACACATCTAACAAACTATAATAACTATAAAACCTCTTCTGATAGCACACATCTGTGAGACATCTCTGAGATATCTGTGAGACATCTGTGAGACATCTGTGAGACATCTGTGAGACATCTGTGACACATCTGTGAGACATCTGTGAGACATCTGTGAGACATCTGTGTGAATGATATATAGAGCTGTTCTTCATCACACTGATGTTAGAGAGACACATCTAACAAACTATAATAACTATAAAACCTCTTCTGATAGCACACATCTGTGAGACATCTGTGAGACATCTGTGACACATCTGTGAGACATCTGTGAGACATCTGTGAGAATGATTTTAAAGAGCTGTTCTTCATCACACTGATATTAGAGAGACACATCTAACAAACTATACTAACTATAAAACCTCTTCTGATAGCACACATCTGTGAGACATCTGTGAGACATCTGTGAGACATCTGTGTGACATCTGTGAGACATCTGTGAGAATGACTTTAAAGAGCTGTTCTTCATCACACTGATGTTAGAGAGACACATCTAACAAACTATAATAACTATAAAACCTCTTCTGATAGCACACATCTGTGAGACATCTGTGAGACATCTGTGAGACATCTGTGAGACATCTGTGTGACATCTGTGAGACATCTGTGAGACATCTGTGAGACATCTGTGAGACATCTGTGAGAATGATTTTAAAGAGCTGTTCTTCATTACACTGATGTTAGAGAGACACATCTAACAAACTATAATAACTATAAAACCTCTTCTGATAGCACACATCTGTGAGACATCTGTGAGACATCTGTGAGACATCTGTGAGACATCTGTGTGACATCTGTGAGACATCTGTGAGACATCTGTGAGACATCTGTGAGACCTCTGTGAGACATCTGTGAGACATCTGTGAGACATCTGTGAGACATCTGTGTGAATGATTTTAAAGAGCTGTTCTTCATTACACTGATGTTAGAGAGACACATCTAACAAACTATAATAACTATAAAACCTCTTCTGATAGCACACATCTCTGAGACATCTCTGAGACATCTGTGAGACATCTGTGACACATCTGTGAGACATCTGTAAGACATCTGTGAGACATCTGTGAGACATCTGTGTGAATGATATATAGAGCTGTTCTTCATCACACTGATGTTAGAGAGACACATCTAACAAACTATAATAACTATAAAACCTCTTCTGATAGCACACATCTCTGAGACCTCTCTGAGACATCTGTGAGACATCTGTGAGACATCTGTGAGACCTCTGTGAGACCTCTGTGAGACATCTGTGTGAATGATTTTAAAGAGCTGTTCTTCATTACACTGATGTTAGAGAGACACATCTAACAAACTATAATAACTATAAAACCTCTTCTGATAGCACAAATCTGTGAGACATCTGTGAGACATCTGTGAGACATCTGTGAGACATCTGTGTGACATCTGTGAGACATCTGTGAGACATCTGTGAGACATCTGTGAGACATCTGTGAGACATCTGTGTGAATGATATATAGAGCTGTTCTTCATCACACTGATGTTAGAGAGACACATCTAACAAACTATAATAACTATAAAACCTCTTCTGATAGCACACATCTGTGAGACATCTGTGAGACATCTCTGAGACATCTGTGAGACATCTCTGAGACATCTGTGAGACATCTGTGAGAATGATTTTAAAGAGCTGTTCTTCATCACACTGATGTTAGAGAGACACATCTAACAAACTATAATAACTATAAAACCTCTTCTGATAGCACACATCTGTGAGACATCTGTGTGACATCTGTGAGACATCTCTGAGACATCTGTGAGACATCTCTGAGACATCTGTGAGACATCTGTGAGAATGATTTTAAAGAGCTGTTCTTCATCACACTGATGTTAGAGAGACACATCTAACAAACTATAATAACTATAAAACCTCTTCTGATAGCACACATCTGTGAGACATCTGTGAGACATCTCTGAGACATCTGTGAGACATCTGTGAGACATCTGAGACCTCTGTGTGAATGATTTTAAAGAGCTGTTCTTCATCACACTGATATAAGAGAGACACATCTAACAAACTATACTAACTATAAAACCTCTTCTGATAGCACACATCTGTGACACATCTGTGAGACATCTGTGAGACATCTGTGAGACATCTGTGAGACATCTGTGAAACATCTGTGAGACATCTGTGAGACATCTGTGACACATCTGTGAGACATCTGTGAGACATCTGTGAGACATCTGTGAGACATCTGTGAGACATCTCTGAGACATCTGTGAGACATCTCTGAGACATCTGTGAAACATCTGTGAGACATCTGTGAGACATCTGTGACACATCTGTGAGACATCTGTGTGACATCTGTGAGACATCTGTGAAACATCTGTGAGACATCTGTGACACATCTGTGAGACATCTGTGAGACATCTCTGAGACATCTGTGAGACATCTGTGACACATCTGTGAGACATCTGTGACACATCTGTGAGACATCTGAGACCTCTCTGAGACATCTGTGAGACATCTCTGAGACATCTGTGAGACATCTGTGTGAATGATTTTAAAGAGCTGTTCTTCATCACACTGATGTTAGAGAGACACATCTAACAAACTATACTAACTATAAAACCTCTTCTGATAGCACACATCTCTGAGACATCTGTGAGACATCTGTGACACATCTGTGAGACATCTGTGACACATCTGTGAGACATCTGTGAGACATCTGTGTGAATGATATATAGAGCTGTTCTCCATCACACTGATGTTAGAGAGACACATCTAACAAACTATAATAACTATAAAACCTCTTCTGATAGCACACATCTGTGAGACATCTGAGACCTCTCTGAGACATCTGTGAGACATCTGTGAGACATCTGTGTGAATGATTTTAAAGAGCTGTTCTTCATTACACTGATGTTAGAGAGACACATCTAACAAACTATAATAACTATAAAACCTCTTCTGATAGCACACATCTGTGAGACATCTGTGAGACATCTGTGAGACATCTGTGAGACATCTGTGTGAATGATATATAGAGCTGTTCTTCATCACACTGATGTTAGAGAGACACATCTAACAAACTATAATAACTATAAAACCTCTTCTGATAGGACACATCTGTGAGACATCTGTGAGACATCTGTGACACATCTGTGAGACATCTGTGACACATCTGTGAGACATCTCTGAGACATCTGTGAGACATCTGTGAGACATCTGTGAGACATCTGTGACACATCTGTGAGACATCTGTGAGACATCTGTGAGACATCTGTGAGAATGATCTTAAAGAGCTGTTCTTCATCACACTGATGTTAGAGAGACACATCTAACAAACTATAATAACTATAAAACCTCTTCTGATAGCAAACATCTGTGAGACATCTGTGAGACATCTGTGAGACATCTGTGACACATCTGTGAGACATCTCTGAGACATCTGTGAGACATCTGTGAGACATCTGTGAGACATCTCTGAGACATCTGTGAGACATCTGTGAGACATCTGTGAGACATCTGTGACACATCTGTGAGACATCTGTGAGACATCTGTGAGACATCTGTGAGACATCTGTGAGAATGATCTTAAAGAGCTGTTCTTCATCACACTGATGTTAGAGAGACACATCTAACAAACTATAATAACTATAAAACCTCTTCTGATAGCACACATCTGTGAGACATCTGTGAGACATCTGTGACACATCTGTGAGACATCTGTGAGACATCTGTGAGAATGATCTTAAAGAGCTGTTCTTCATCACACTGATGTTAGAGAGACACATCTAACAAACTATAATAACTATAAAACCTCTTCTGATAGCACACATCTGTGAGACATCTCTGAGACATCTGTGAGACATCTGTGAGACATCTGTGTGACATCTGTGAGACATCTCTGAGACATCTGTGAGACATCTGTGTGACATCTGTGAGACATATGTGACACATCTGTGAGACATCTGTGAGACATCTGTGAGACATCTGTGAGACCTCTGTGAGACATCTGTGAGATGATTAAGAACAGATGTAGAACAGCTCTGATGTTTCTCAGATGATCTCCACATGTTTCGAAGACGTCTCACATATTAACTGTTGACATTCCAATTAGAAAAAACTTGTTTATTATACTACCATTATATCAATAAAGTATAATTTTATATTATGTTAAAAATATTAATATTACAATTTTGGCAATACAATTATTTTGGTCAATTATTCAATTAAATAGAACCTTCTTGTTTTTTACCTGCTCTTTAATAACCAACACATTAATGATAAAGTATATATACTAATAACAACACATTAATGATAAACTATATATAATCATAACAACACATTAATGATAAACTATATATAATCATAACAACACATTAATGATAAACTATATATAATCATAACAACACATTAATGATAAAGTATATATAATCATAACAACACATTAATGATAAACTATATATAATCATAACAACACATTAATGATAAAGTATATATAATCATAACAACACATTAATGATAAAGTATATATAATCATAACAACACATTAATGATAAAGTATATATAATCATAACAACACATTAATGATAAAGTATATATAATAATAACAACACATTAATGATAAAGTATATATAATAATAACAACACATTAATGATAAAGTATATATAATAATAACAACACATTAATGATAAAGTATATATAATAATAACAACACATTAATGATAAAGTATATATAATCATAACAACACATTAATGATAAAGTATATATAATCATAACAACACATTAATGATAAAGTATATATAATCATAACAACACATTAATGATAAACTATATATAATCATAACAACACATTAATGATAAAGTATATATAATCATAACAACACATTAATGATAAAGTATATATAATCATAACAACACATTAATGATAAAGTATATATAATCATAACAACACATTAATGATAAAGTATATATAATCATAACAACACATTAATGATAAAGTATATATAATCATAACAACACATTAATGATAAAGTATATATAATCATAACAACACATTAATGATAAAGTATATATAATCATAACAACACATTAATGATAAAGTATATATAATCATAACAACACATTAATGATAAAGTATATATAATAATAACAACACATTAATGATAAAGTATATATAATCATAACAACACATTAATGATAAAGTATATATAATCATAACAACACATTAATGATAAACTATATATAATCATAACAACACATTAATGATAAAGTATATATAATCATAACAACACATTAATGATAAACTATATATAATCATAACAACACCATTAATGATAAAGTATATATAATCATAACAACACATTAATGATAAAGTATATATAATCATAACAACACATTAATGATAAAGTATATATAATCATAACAACACATTAATGATAAAGTATATATAATCATAACAACACATTAATGATAAAGTATATATAATCATAACAACACATTAATGATAAACTATATATAATCTTAACAACACATTAATGATAAACTATATATAATCATAACAACACATTAATGATCAAGTATATATAATCATAACAACACATTAATGGATAAAGTATATATAATCATAACAACACATTAATGATAAAGTATATATAATCATAACAACACATTAATGATAAAGTATATATAATCATAACAACACATTAATGATAAACTATATATAATCATAACAACACATTAATGATAAAGTATATATAATCATAACAACACATTAATGATAACTATATATAATCATAACAACACATTAATGATAAAGTTATATATAATAATAACAACACATTAATGATAAACTATATATAATCATAACAACACATTAATGATAAAGTATATATAATAATAACAACACATTAATGATAAAGTATATATAATAATCAACAACAACATCTAATGATAAAGTATATATCTATAAAACCCATTTATAGCACACGATGAGCGTTTAATGACCTTTAAACAACAGCAGGTCGGCGGTCGCGCGCTTATGACCGTGCAGGAGGCAGAGTCCGGCCGCGGAAGTATGACGTCACTGAAGCTCACACGTGTGGGATGACAGAAAATGGCTGCAGGAGGAGACCAGCAGCAGGCGCACAGACCTGGAGTTTATAAACAGAAGAACAAAAACCACAAACATGGAAAACATCGCACCAAAGGAGAGATCGGGGGCGAGAGAACAAAGGTTTATCTCAGCATCTTCATATTAAAACACAAACACGTGCTTCAGCAGCCACGTGGGTTGTGAAGATCTCATATAAACACGTGTTTAAAGATCCTCAAGTCATGGCTGTGCAAACTTGCTTTAAAATGTAAATCTATGCAAACACAAAGACTTGTCAAGAGTTATTTGTGTCAAATGCAGCAGAATTTAAACATTATATGCATTATCTCACTAACTCTCTTATAACTTATCTGTTTAATAAACTGTTGTAATAAAGATCCAAGATGACACAGGTTAATATTTAAGATGTCTGCTAAAGATCTGGAGGTCTGGACAACATCTGTAGGTGTACAACCAATGTAAAAGCGTCTGCTAAATGACTAAATGTAAATGTAAATCATAAACATCTTACAGACATCTTCAAGTCTAGATGACCTCTGACAGCAGACGTCTCAGAGATGTCTTGCAGATGAAAGTGTCTATAATATTTATTTTATTAATTTTATTAATATTAATTATTTTTAAAGTAAATATAGAAGTGTTTACATATTAAGCATGTGCCGTGTCTATCCAAACAGGAAGAGTTGCTGTCATGACTCTGAGCAAGAAACAGAAAAGAGATCTCAGGAAAATGGATCGCAGACACAAGGCCAACCAGCTCCCGCCGTAACAAAAAAGAATCGGTAAAGCATCATAATGTATCATCCACATGGTTTACATGTTGTTAACGAAGGGAATAACTCTTTTTGATCGCTGGTGATGACAGGTGTTGTCAGAGAAACGGAAGCTGGGCAGTAGGGATGGACCGCCTCACCTGGTTGCAGTCATAGGTCTTCACGCAGGAGTAAATGCAGGTTCTGTCTCCAACATATTGAGAGTTAAAGGACTCGACGGCGTAGTGCATGAAGATCAAGGAGTCGGTGGAGCCGTGGACAGTTTTGGTCTTGTTCTCCCTCGATTTAAGCAGAGGTTCATCTTTTACAGACTAGGACACAGGTAACATTATAAAGATCTTTAGCAGAGGAAAGGTCCATACGCTTACTAAATTTGACTATTATTTCAGCTGACTTGCATTTGGTCCTGGATGTGGCAAAGATCGCTGACAGTTTGGTGTTTGTGTTGGACTCGAATGAAGGCTGGGACAGCTATGGAGAATACTGTTTGTCCTGTCTCTTTGCTCAAGGCTTGCCAAGTCACCGGTGAGAGTCAAGACCAAACATCTTGATCTTGTTAAATAATTCAACATTTTTTTATTAACACAATTATTTATTATTGATTAGTAATAATCAAGTGCAAATGTTCATGCTCTCTCTCTATTTAATCTTCAGCACTGGTCTGTCAAGGAATTGCTGACTTTGGCTGTAAAGAAACGCACAGAGTCTCGCAGAGTTCTGTCCCGTCTGGTTGAGTCTCGATTTCCAGAAGCTCGTCTCTTCCCAGTAGACACAGAGCAGGATGCAGCGCTGTTATTAAGACACCTGTCAGCGCAGAAACAGAGGCGATTGGCCTTTCGTTCTCGACGCTCGCACTTGCTGGCTCAGAAAGCTTCGTACATCCCAAACACCAGCCAGAATGAGACCGGAGGCCTGCCCACGGGGTTAGGGACCTTGTGCGTGTCAGGATATGTCCGAGGCTGTCCTTTGAAAGTGAACAGGCTGGTGCACATCACAGGTCATGGAGACTTCCAGCTGAGTCAGATCGATGCTCCCGCAGACCCTCTGCCCATCACAACATCAACTTCCAGACCGCCAAGGCCAGGACCAGACGAGATGATGGTAAAGAGGTTGCATTGTTTTTAAACTTGCATAGACATGCATTAAGCTGTACCAGGAGCCATCATTTATTCATCCTCATATCAGTCAAAAACCTTATTCCCATTGTTTCTTCAGGATGGTGCTGATGGAGATAGTGGTGTTCGGGTGCTGATGAAAGCCAACCCGGAGATGAGGGAGAGCCTACAGGCAGAGGCTGAGGTAGACCCAATGGATGGAGAGCAGACGTGGCCCACAGAAGCAGAGCTGGAAGAGGCTGAAGGTCTCACAAGTTTTTTTTAATAGTGTGAAATTCTGCTCACGGTGACCTTAGGATTCAAGCATTTGTTCTGCTTATTCAGAGGCCAGAAAGAACAGAAAAGTGATTAAGGTACCAAAGGGAATGTCTGACTACCAGGCCACATGGATCAATGGTGATACTGACGATGAGGATGATGAGGATGACGATGATGATGACAGCTGTGATGATAATGACGATGAGGAGATGATGGAAGATGAAATGGAGGATAATGAATCTCAGGTGAGTTTGACTAATATTGTGCATTTCAACACTCATTCCAATGCATGTCAGTTTACTAAAAACAACTTTTTGTTGAAACATTTCCTTTAGAGAAAAAGTTACATGATCTTCTGCCATGTGCTTCTGCACAGGAAACAATATAACTGTCACATACTGTTTGCAATATCACAGGAATAAGAAGCATGTTCCTACCACAACCCCTCATGTTTCCAAAAGTGTCCAGGAAAAAGCATGAAAAACAAATAATGATCATTAAAGTCAGAGTCAGGTTTGATCGGTAGAAATATGGGTGGGCAAGGAGCGGGCGGAACAGTGCAGACGTGACCATCGTTTTGTGCTCAGGCACTGTTTGTTTACCCAATGTCTGCCGCTTGGCCCTCAGTGCCAGTCATCTCCAAGCAACAATAGTGTTTGGAGAGGGAGTCCCGAGAGAAGCCTCCTGTCTTCCTGCACTTTGGACAGAACTTCCTGTTGAGACTCGAGGAGGGGGCGACCATTTATTTATACCAGCTGGGCTTGAAAGAGTCAGGGGAAATGTGACATGTATGGAAGCTCTGCTCCATTTATTTTCTTTCATCACGATTAGCATGCGTTTGATGTCTCGTGGAGAGTTTTCAATGTGAGATGTTAACAATGGAGGAAGTGGTACTACAGATGATTACAGAGATTATTTTTATTACTGCACCTGCGATTGTTCTGCAGGTCGACCCGGTGGGAGGCTAACGCACCACAGCGGCATGTCTTGTCTTTTTCCCATGTCGACGCGCTGTCTTCCTTGAAGCTCTGTGTCTATTTACTAGACTTCAAAGAAATGGGGTGTTTTGTTTGGGTTTGCTAGATTCAGCGTGGATGTATGTCTAGAAAAATGTTGTATATGCTTTTCTTCCTCCATAAGGATGCAGGCACTGAATGCAATGATGATGATGATGATGAAGAAGAAGAAGAAGAAGAGGAGATCAGTTCTGCTGGACGAACCGGAGCAGATCAGAAGTATGATGAAGGTCTTGACGAGACCGAGGAGGACGAAGGACTGAGAAGATACAGAGAGGCACGTGCCAATGAGATGTTTCCAGATGAAGTGGACACTCCGCTTGATGTTCCAGCCAAGACTCGGTAGATCCTCTCATAAATCTTCGTCACACAATAACTGTAGAATGTTCAGGAATGTCTTTAGTCATGTGATCAATCTGTGTGTTAAGCTTCCAGAAGTACAGAGGTCTGAAGAGTTTCCGTTCCTCCCCATGGGATCCGATGGAGAATCTTCCTCCCAACTACTCCCGCATCTACCAGTTCCAGAACTTTGAGCGCATGCGACGTCGAATATTGGCAGAGGCTGCCAGCGATGAGGAAGGCGCAATGGTTGGTGTTAGTTGTGCCATTAGAGTAAATTAAAATGTGTTTTTTGTGTTATGTACGAAACTTTTGGTTTCTTCAGGTGGGCTGGTACGTCACTTTGCACATTGTAGACGTTCCTCCTTCTGTAATGGAGAGCTTCCAGGCTGGAAAACCTTTAGTGCTGGTGTCACTACTTCCACATGAACAGAAGGTATTGATCAAGTATTCTTTGCAGTGTTGGTAAAGGTTATAAATATAATGAAGAAAGATAAGATTGAATCCTGTTATGATGTCTCTGTAGATGTCAGTGATGCACATGTTGGTGCGGCGGCATCCCAGTAACACAGAACCTATTAAATCTAAAGAAGAGCTGGTGTTCCAGTGTGGATTCAGACGCTTCCGAGCTTCAGCCATCTTCTCACAGCATACCTCTGGTATGCTTCATATTTTGTAGCCTGAAAAACATGTAGGACTCATAAAAGATAAAATTGCCAGTTTTGGATTGCTTTTGTATAATGCTCATCACCACCAACTGAAGAAACAATAGTTGTAGACTGTAATTTATTTTGTGTGTGTAATTTTATTTGGCTAACCCTTTATTTTATGATGCTTCCTGGTTTCATGTATATACTATTATTATTTACTACATGATTACAATGTTAAGATAGTCACAAAAACTATACACAAAATATAACAATTATTTATTATTAAATTATAGCAATTACGTTGATATAATTTGATAATAAATGTTTTATCTTTATTACATTTTGCTCATACTAATATGTTTTTGATTTTCTTTTTATTATTTATAAATAATAGTAACAGAGTAATTATAAATGAAAACCATAAACTGAAACCGTTTTTGTTTCATCAGCTGATAAACACAAGCTGGAGCTTTTCCTGCGTCCCGATGCCCCTACAGTGATGTCTGTCTATGCCCCGATAACCTTTCCCATAGCTGGTGTGCTGGTCTTCAAACAGAGAGACAATGGTAAGGAAGAAACGGTGTTTGCATATAGATTGAGCTCGTCCTATAGCGGTACAGCGTGTCTTAAGAGAGGTTTATCTTATTGTCACTGAAGGGATGCAGGATCTGGTAGCCACAGGCAGTCTGTTGAGCTGTGATCCTCAGCGAGTCACGTTGAAGAGAATCATCTTGAGTGGACATCCTTTCAAAATCAACCGTCGCTCTGCGGTGGTCCGCTACATGTTCTTTAACAGAGGTGAGGACAGAGATCTTTCTCTTGCGTTATGTACCGATGGATTTCTGTTTGGTCTGACATAAAATCATTTCTTTTTTTGCAGATGATATAATGTGGTTTAAACCGGTAGAATTGCGGACAAAATGGGGACGAAGAGGACACATAAAAGAGGCACTAGGTATAAAATTACTCGGGGACTTCAAAAATGAAACACAAAAAGTTGTGTGTTTGTTAATGTTTGTTTTTGTGTGTTTGCAGGTACTCACGGTCACATGAAGTGTGTATTTGATAACCAGCTTCGTTCTCAGGACACAGTACTGATGAATCTGTACAAGAGAGTGTATCCACGCTGGACCTTTGACCCCTATGTCCCCACACCTCTTCCCTGGGTCAAAAGAGACCAGCCGGAGCTTCGGGACATCGACATGGAGTAAAGATAGAATACAATGAACTGAAACGATAGAAACATTTGTATGCTTCTGTCACAGAACACACACACATATTCTTCTGTAATGGATAATTAAAAGTTTGTCCTGTGTTTAGATTTTCAACTTGTCTTTTTTAAAGTCACCTAAGTGGCCACTAGATGGCAAACATGTATTGTAAAGTGTAAAGAATTAACAGTATGTGTCCTTTTAAAGCAATCTGTCTGAAGTCATCGCTCACAGCCTCAGGTCAATGATGACCTCTTGTGTCATTTCTCAAAAACTAAAACTTGTTGTTTGTTTGTTTGGCACTAAACTCCTTCACTCCATCAGCATTGTGTGTTGTTTGTTGTGTAGTTTCTGTTAAGCAGAAGAGAAATCGTGCAAGTTCTTAAAGTTCCAGTAAGATTGTTTCAGGTTTTATGAGGTCGAAAACCACCGTCCAAATGCTTGTTGTAAAAAGTGTCATTGCAAATTTTCATTTATTAACTCTTAACCTCACATTGCAGTTTTGTTATCCCAAATGACAACAATTCTGCTGGCTGTCACAGGACAGAATCACAAACCGTATTTAACACTATGAGTGAAAGATACTTTGAGAAATGTCCAATGGAATGGTGGCCAGTGTTTGGTTTAGAACATCCTTCTGAAAAAGTGTTCTGCACAAAAAAGTCATAGTTGAAATGATACAAGGATGAGAATTCAAATGTTAAGGTGAACCCTCCCTTTAATCTGTTTCTTCTACCACTCCTTCTCCCTGGAACATCTCTGACCCGAAGACCTTTCACCACCATCTTCACTCGTGACCCTTTCTTGTTTTCTCACCCGATCCCTCAAATGCCTTTCGGTCCTCATGCACTCTTGCTCCCCCAGCCGTCTCTTTCTCTTGCGAGAAACAATGATTTATGAATTGTAATATTTATCATAAAGCAGTGCTCTTGCAGCTACATGATTCATCCTCGGATTCTGTTGGGACCACAGCACAGGCGCATGCCAATATGTCTGGGAAAAGAGAAGGTGAAGCTTTGGGCTCAAAAAACAAAATCCGATCCAAGAAACGGAGTATCAAAAGTTCAAAATGTACATTTTTATCCTGTGCTGTGAATCTGATTACGGTGGAAAGTCAAATCGTGATAAAACATTCGCACAAAGGTGATACTTCTTTATTGCCTAGGGGTGCGCTGGAAGCTCCGGACGGTTAAGTCGAGGCCCTCGATTTATTTTCTGCTTCATTTTTTAGCCCTAGTGCACCCGGGGCATTGAGCGGGAATGTGTTAAACACATCTTGTTTAAAGCTGAATGGGGTGTGGTGTGCCTGGCCAAATGTTCACGATCTAGAGAGGAAATCTAATCCTCCCACACAGGAGATTGTCCTTAGCGTTAAGAAACACGTGGAGCGTTCCTTCGCTCCAGGCCCGTCGCTCAAACATCCCAAGAAGTTGAACGCGGAAGCATTGAATTACGCTTTTGCTGATGGAAGGCGAAGTGTTTGTGATAATACACTAAAGGTATATTGGACAGCTTAAAGAAAAGCATGTGATTGGCTTTGACCACATTCACGCCGGCGGCTTTGGGTTGTTTGGACCAGGAATGTCCTGCGGTTCCCAATTCACTGCCACCACACACAGCTGGATGCCACCGAAGACATTATGGGTGAAGGAGAGAAACAGAGGGATCGCAGAGATAAGAGCGATTGTAGAACAGAGATTGTGCAGGAGTATAATTTAAGTGTCGCTCAGTTGGGAAAACAAGAATAAGCAAATATGTTTAAGAGGAGGAGGAGGAGGGGGTGTGAGATGGAGAGCGAGAGTGGCTGGCGTTTATGGATAGCAGATGTGGCGCTGTGGGATTTTGGCAGAGGCCAATGGTGCCTGAGTCTTACACTGGCTGGGTGGCACCAGGGTGAGAGAGAGGTCAGCACACCGCAGCGCACAACCCGTAAAACACCACAACACACACACGGAGTACAGAACATTGAAACACTCTTAGAAATGTATACATATATATATCCTTCTTCATCCTATAGATCAATTAGGCCAACTGCTGCAACTCATAACTTTCAATATTTAAAGAATTAAGAAATCATCCTCTGTCTATGTAACCATCTCATTTCATAACTTTGTAGAAATCTAAAACTAGTTATTCACAATACTTCAAGACTTCAGAGAACATTTCATATTTCTTACTACATTTCTGCCATTTTTATGCAATGAATCATAAACACTGCGTATACACAAGTATTTGTGTCATTATTTTATATAATGTGAAGAACTCCTTTATTTTATGGTTTTATGTGTGAGGCCAAAAGCAATGAAACCTTTGATGCAAAATTAAGTTAACAAAATAATATTTGTTAGCAACACTTTGAGACTAATCTTCTTTGGGTATACATAAAACTGTATGTACGAAATTTTTTGAAAAAATCACATTTACTTAAAAAAATATGTTTGATCATTTTTGAAAGAACAATTTTAAAAGGCTTTACAGAGCATTTTGTGAAAATTTTCTGAAAATTTTTATAAAACTCTCAAAAATACATTTTGGTTGGATTAGACACAAACTCCTGAAGTGAACTTCCGGTCTGTGTTTAATTATTGTTTAATTATTGTTATTGCTAGTGTCTTATATTAAAATAATAATGTGCCAGAGGATGTGCTGTATGGTGAATATTTCACCGGCTGAAGAGCGTTCCTAGGGCAATACCTTATTGCTTTATAAAAAAGTTACCACACAATAAAAATATTTAAAAAAAATATTTCAATAAATTTTCATTAATCAAAATCTGCCTTCCGCTGTAAAAGTCGTATGTTTGCATTACTAAGGTTGCTCAAAGAAACAGAACTGTTGAGTGAAGCGCTCATATCTGGGCCGTATCATGAATAAGAAACAGCTGCTGACTATCAGAATTGAGGAACCAACTTTATAAAGCCATTTAAACTGTTTCATCTGTAGTAATATTTGTTTATTATAAAATGTTAATTATATATGAATTATTTTCAATAAAGAATTTGTTCAATTGTATTGTATATACATTTTATTTAATAAAACTTTTTATTGTTTATTTTTTGTAAAATCAATTTAAATAAACATTTTGCTCTTAGGTTGTATAACTTTGTAAGTTTTTGTTATTTTTGTATTATTCACTTTGCTTGTATCCTATGTAGATGCGAGTCAGAAATGTGAATCAGTAAAGTGTGTTTATATTATGGTCTGTAAAACCCGATATAAGACTGACCTGTAAAAATAGTCTCACATTGCTTAGTAAATATAAAAAACAAACACATTTATATACTCAATAAAATCTTTAAAGCATGAAATTCATTTTCTCAGTGAAAATTTATAAAATAATCGAGTACAAATCCAACAGTTCAATTCTTTAAAATGTAGAAATACTTTTTTAGGTTTATGTAATGAAAGGATAAGTATTTATTAATTAATCCATACCGATTTTTTTGGTAAATCCTAATAGAATTTTTTTTGGAGAAAATACTTACATAAATTATTGCTTACATGCACACAAAATGTAAACTGCACAGTTACTTAATTTCAAAGTTTTCTTGTGTAAATTATTTCACGTAAAAACAGTTCAAATGTTTTTAGAGTGCGTACGGAGGTCGCTAACAAATAAATTACAATTCCAGAAATAATCTTCAAAAGTTTTGAAGTAGGCATCGATAACCATAATGCAGGAAAAGTATGAGGTCAGTCTGCATGATCTGGTCTTATTCGGGGTAGATGAGTACTGGACAGATTTTAAAATGATTTTTTGGGCTGTATAAAGTCATCTCTAGCTGTCATAACCTCTGAAAATTCCTCAGGAAAATGAACCATCTTGTCATTTCCTTCCCATTCGCCCACATTCTCTGCTGTTCCCCCTTCCTCTCCTCTTACCCTGGTCTTGACTCCCTGGTTTCTGGGTTCTGGCCAAGGTGTGCGTCCCTAAAGGAGCCAGCGAGGAGATGGAGAGGGGCAGATCAGGGGCTGAGAGACAAACTCCAAACCACAGCTGCAGCTCTCTCTCTCTTTCTCTCCTTCTTTCTCTCGCTCTCTCCACTTAGCAAGGAGTGGGCCTGGCACACTCCCCAGCTCTGCCATTAATCAGAGGAGCGGGCCAGTGTTGGTGTGCGTGTGTGCGAGCGTGTTTGTGCTGATAGAGATGGTTGGAACGGGGGTGGTATGGAGACCAGGACCTCCCAACAAAGCGTGGAGTTCACCCAGCGAACGAACAGGGTGGGAGTCCAACAGACCAAAAATCCCGGTGCTCAGATCGTGACTTTTCAGCGAGAGACTTCAGGGGACCAGACAACCCGAGCTGAGATGTTGGACGGCGTTTGAGGGAGTGTTTGAGGGAATCGGCCGGCGGAAATGGATTCGGGCTCTGTCGAGGAGGAAGAAAGCAGATCCAACATTCTGTCTGTCATTGCATATAAACATGGAAAATGTCATGGTTCAATGCAAACAGCTGTAGAATGTGCACTTTTGTCTCATTAAGGCCGTTCAGTGAAAATAGTTGGCCACGGTGCGTTTGGTTCGCGGTTAATGCATATCCCAGATATCAATCCTGAAGTCCTGCCCAAAGCCTCTGTGCATTACTGTAGCACACAAATCAAATCTGCTAAAGTGAATGAAATAAATAAAGTATTAATCCAATGTTTGGACACACCTGACTGAATGTGGTTTCGTCCGAAGCCTATTTACTGAAAATTAGCTTTCAATGAAAAAGAATCTGATCCATGTTCTTGTTATACAAATATATTCTAGATCTTTTATGTTAAAGGGAGAACAGCGAGACAGAAGTGTCATCAAGAGCTGTATTAGAACATAAGATGTAACGTCTTGTTTTTCAATAAAAATGATGTTCACCCATCAATTATTCACCGCTTTTCATTTCGAATCTGTATGACTGCAGAACGCAAAAGAAGATATTTTGAAGAATGTTGGTCACTGAACCTATATCGTAAAACACAAAACCAGTGGCTAAACTGGGTGCCAGTTACCAACATTCTTCAAGATATTTTTTTGTGTGTTCTGCAGAAGAAAAAGTCACACAAATGTGTAATGCCAAACGGGTGAATTTTAATTTTTGGCTGAATTATCACTTGGTTAAGCTTAAAACAAGCAATATTGTCTGCAAATGGATACAAAAGTGAACCTTCATTATGATTTAAAATGAAGATTATCCATCAGCAGACAGTGCTTGTTTTAAGCAAAGATTTACTTGATTGAAAAAAGATTGTGATGGCTATAATTACAGAAAGATTTTTATATGCACTTTATAAATTTGTGGATCTGTCCTCCGTCTTGTGTTCATTCTTTGGCTGACTTTACTATTTCTCTTAAATGTGGAAAAACCCCACTAAAAATGGGTTGTTGAAATGATCTAGTTTAATCATGTACATTGATTACACAAGATTACATTAGGTATTTTTAACATGTTAAAAAACATAATTAAATCTTGAAACTAAACATTTGTCGGATTTCAATAGAAAGGATGTAAAAAACACTTGAGATTTGTTCCTCATAATTAAATTAAGTACTTCCAACAATCCATTTTTTTCAGTGTACATAAATCCCAGAAATGGTAGTGTTTGTGTTGAAACTACATTATACCCTATAGATCTGTTCCACAGGAAAAAACCTGCCGGCAGATTCTTGGGATCTGAAGTGGGAGTAGAATAATATAGTGACTGAATTTCTCCATAATGTCTTTGTGATTAGACATGATCAGTGCACTGGATGTTGTGTAAGACTGATTATACCTCAGGGCAAACATTAATGTAGAAATGTAAATGTATGAGACTGGTAAACGAGGGCAGACGTTCTGGATTACAGCACAGGGACAGGTCCCTAAAGTAAAACCGGTTCACACACAGTCCACCAGACCCCTCCTCGCTCTTCCCTGATTATCCAGGTGGGAGTGAAATCTAAAAAACCCATAGCACTTCCAACCTGACCCCCCCCATGGGCCTCCAAGCATGCCTGTCTGCTGACATCACCGCACGGAGCCCTGGCAGTCCCATCTCTCTTCTCCACTCTATCCTTCCCTTCAGCTCAGCTTCCTGCCCCCATGATGTCACACACCATATGGTTTTCAGCGAGAATCAAGCCGGAAAAGAAATTTAGTTGGAAGAGCTGGTATAGGGTGTGTGTAGGACAATGCAAACAAAAGGTTGCTCCTCTTGTGTGTGTGTGTGTGTGTGTGTGTGTGTGTGTGTGTGTTAGTGCGTGCGTGCGTGCGTGCGGGCCTGTTGAGGTGGCAAGGCTCTGAGGGGTTAGTAAGAAGAATTTAATGGATGGACATGTGCTGCCCAGATGCCAAGATGAAGGACATTCTCTCAGTGACCACCGAAACAGAGCGACCTCAGGACAGGGTGGCAGGAGAGGAATGACCCTGACATCACACCTGGGGCACAGACAAAGATGATTTGGAAACATTCACTTCTGTTTTATACAAATACCTACAATATGCCTGAAAATGCCGGTTTATAGCTGATTACAAAACTTGTTATATTAGTAAAAAGAATTTGTATTATTATTGCTCTGATGTTTTTTTTTATAATATACAGCAGGGTGACATGAAAGCTCATTCCAGATGTCAGTCGTGTGAATGACTGTCAGCATGACAAGAATTAAAAATGAATCTTTTTCTATTAAAAGTTTCTCTTTTGAACTTTCAAAGATACATTTAGAGACCTATTTCTAAAAGTATTAAAATTAATATAAACTTGTGTTGGATGCAGTGTTTAAGTTTTTTTTATTGCGAATAGTTTGTCACAGAATTAAAAAGGACATAAAACAGAATTTTACTTAAATTAATAAAAAAAATTACAATTAAAAAATTAAAAAATTAAAAAATTACAGTTCTGTATTAGTTTTATATTCTATATTATTCAGACTTGGTTTGGAATATCGAAACAACAGCTAACAAAACACTATGAAATTGTTTTGTTTTAATTTAAAACCTACTTATTTTATTATAAAA
>CM065660.1:4601319-4619224 GCA_033220385.1 Triplophysa yarkandensis
AATGCATGGATATTAAAGATATTTAAATATGATTATTGAACGATGTCATTAATACATTGCATTTTAATTTGCATATAAAGGTAATGTAGTTTGAAGACACTGAATGTGTAGACGTGGAAATATATTATTTTCTCCAGACATTAATACTGTGAATATTAGTAGCTGGTTGTGTCGTGTCTTTTGAATGTTGTATGTTCTGTTGGGATCTCAACATGTTGTGCTTTTTGCATTACTCACACACAGTATGAATCATGTGTGAAATCATGTAACACATCTGATCTCCTACATTCTCTATAAACAACACATTACTGATGAATCAGATTCTGAATTCTTGAACTGATCCATTTTTTGGAATCGAATCAAACAAAACAGCAAAACTGATTTGAAGCTGGAAAATTATTTGTATTTATATGGTTTAAACCGCAGACTGAAGTCTGGTGTGTTAATGGATTTTTATGCATTTGTAGACTGCATTAATAAAATACATCTGTTGAAATCCTCTAGTCCTATAGCTGTCTGGATGGATTTGGATCATTGGTTTATAAGAAGCTCAAGATTGTGAAATATGATCGTACAACCTCAGGCCATACGGAGATCTCATCTGCAGTGCATTTGGATACTCATGGTGTCCGATCCTTCCCAATGTTCTGTTGGGTTAGGTCTGAGACTAAAATCCACAAGCTTGGAGCCCCCTCTCCCTTAAAGGGGGGGTTCACATAAAAATAAAACACATAATTTCTTCATCCTCAGTTCCGACCTATATGTGATACTTTCTTCTGTTGAAAACAAAAGAAGATATTTTGAGAAACGTTTGTGGTTTTGTGTTTAGATGATGGAAGTCAATGGCTTCAGTGCTGTTTGGTCGCCGACATTCTTCAAAATATCTTCTTTTGTGTTCTAACAGGGTAATGCACGTTGAGTGATCACTTTAAAGTGAAAGGTTTGTATATTGTGAGGCATGCTCTGGTATGTCAGATTGAACAACAGCATCATCTGCTGTTGAGATTCAGAACAGTGGTCCAGATGAAGAAGAGCTTCAGGTTGGACCAGAATGTGGGTTGCTCTGAGACAGATACACTCAAAGTCCTGCATGATTCTGTTTTATTCCTTGACCCTTATATTTAATTTCAGTTCAATGGTTCGCTTACAAGCTGTTGAACATGTTTCCTATACTCTTTTGAAAATCTGATAATACCCCACCCGTAGAAAATGTCTGCAACCCATAAGATAACATGTAATCTACACAGAAACAGGTCTGAGATCAGCATCCCCGGGTCTCATAATAAAGGAAATCTTTGCACCTCTTTAAGGTTTCATTTCTTCACCCTTCCCTGCTCGGAGCCTTTGATGAACATATCCATCATGTTTTATGAAGCTGAAATATACACAATATACGATATTAAATGTATAGACAATATTTGCTCTGACAATAATTAAATAAACGATTTTGGCCCGAAAGAGATCTCTTTAATGCCTCTATTATTTTTAGGAGACTTTAACGATTAAATGCAAAGCAAATTGAAGCTGTCCTGCATTTGATGTTTTTTTTTAGTTTTTCGAAAAAGAGAAATGTTTCTGAGTTTCAGAAGAGATCTCACTGACGTCGGAGCTAAGATGTGACATGAACACATCCATAATCTTCATCTCTTTTAACAAGTTCTCACATTGGTTTCTGTACGACATTAATGTCATATATAAATCACACGAAACCGAGATCTTCATCTATTGTTTTTAGAAAGAAAGATAAACAGTTTCCAAACTTTTATAGTACGCATCAAATAGATTTTTTTGATATAAAGTGTAAATAAATTTATATAAAATAAATGTATTGGTGAAATGTATGTTTAGCATCAGCCTGCAGATGCATTAATGCATCATATTGATTTGTGCATTTTACACCACTGAGTATCTGTATATATACAACAAAGGCTCTGCTTTATGCTTTATTTCTTTTATGGCTTTGTGATCTATCGCTCTTCCCGCTGTTGAGTTATTCGGCCTCCTCTCCTGTTTTCTTTTCCACAGCCGGTGCTGCTGTCATCTGGTCAAACCCCTCTGTACACCTCTGCTGTCTCCACACTGGTAAGAACACAGACACACTGTTATATTCATCCTACAAATCTTGACCAAAACTCACAGAATTCTATGTTCATAATCTTCATCAGCTGCGTTGTAAAATCAAATTGGTTCTACTGATTAATTCTGTTCATGCCGTATTATAAGGGAACGATCTGATAACGGTGTTGGTGGGCCCAATTTGTTCAGACAATATTTAACATACATATATAGTGTTGTGGGTGACGCTCGATCAAGAATCAATTATGACATCACCACTCTTGTCACTGATCACTGGAGCAATGCTGTCCGATGACTTTGTCGCCCACAGTGACATCCGCACAATGTTGCCATGGTTTTTCTTAGCCTGTTATGACATCATCACAGTCACGACTAGTTTCCGTACGCATCCACTTCTCGTTTCTTGTGTTAACGTCAGGTTGATTTGAAAGAGTCCTCCATCACAATGTTGTACGGCATCTCTCTCTCTGACGGATAAAGTCATCATTTTCTCTTTGCTGTCATATCCGCCGCAGCAATATCAGCCGAATCATCACTGCAACGGTGTATCAGCACGCGCGCGCACACACACACACACACACACACACACACACACACACACACACACACACACACACACACACACACACACACACACACACACACACACACACACACACACACACACACACACACACACACACACACACACACTTTTATACTGTCACAGTTTCAGGCCATTATTTCTGACAGCACCTCGGTGGGCCTAGAACAATGTTGTTTTCTTCTGCTCAGTGTCCCTCAGCTGTGTTATAAATATTCTTTTGACTCGGGTGATGTGCAGGCCTTTTTGCAGGACAGCTCGCTTCCTTTTTCATATTTCACAAAAACTTATTTGTGTCAGTGTGAAAAGCTGGAAAACATTTTTACTGACCAATCCTGCATATTAAAGGCATAGTTTACTAAATGTCATCATTTGAGTTGTTCCTTATTTATTTGTTTGATGAGCACAGAGAAAGATATTTGGACAAATGCTTGTAACCAAACTGTTATTGGACTCCATTGACTAGCATTGTAGAGAAATACTTAATAAATACTTTATATGTTTTTGAAATATTTTTATTCTATTGATCACAGGATAAGATATTTATAAGAATGTGGGACTGCAAAAATTCTGGGGCACTTTGGACTACCATTGTTATTTTTCCTACTTTGGTAGTGAATGGGATCCAAGAACTGTTTGGTGACAAGCATTCTTCCAAATATCTGCCTCTGTGTTCAACCAAATAAATATATTTATACAGATTTGAAACCACTAGAAAGTGAACAGTTTCCAGTTTTGGCTAAACTATCCCTTTAAAAATGTTTGCTTGATTATAGAATGAGCACAATGTCTTTAAGCCACCAATAGAGGACAGTGTTTTATTATATTGAGGGTCAGACTTTGACTTCTTAAAGACATCTGTGTTACAGAAATCATTCAGTAATTTCCTCATCAATTTAATTTAGGATGAATATGAATCATGTGTCAAATCTAGTGATTGTATGGAACATTAACATGTTCAAGACTCGGTTGAGACATCCAAAGGAGATGCATCTGAGATTATGGGGTTCTTGTTTTTTATAAAAAAGATACTGAAAAGAAAGTGTCTGTTTCCTTTACGTCCATCTCATGTCACTGCTGTCAAGAAAAAAGTTGACATTAAAGTGAACTCATTTGTGATTTATCTTTCTTGTCGAGACACACATCTAACCATCAGGTTGTGACAGTGAGATGCAGGTTTCCATGGCAACGTGTCTGGTACTGCTGCTGATATTAACAGCTTTGTGAAGTGCAGAGGAGGCAAGTGAACGAGTGAAGTCCTCCTGTGCTTTCCTCCACTCTCTCGCTTTCCATTTCTAAAGGACAGGCTGTAGGATGATGTAGTGAGATGCACGCACACACACACACACACACACACACACACACACACACACACACACACACACACACACACACACACACACACACACACACACACACACACACACACACACACACATGCTCTCCGTACAGCTGACCGGATGCTGGGTCCATGTGGGGAGTTGTTATGCACTGGCTTAATTCAATTGTGTAGAACCAATATAATTGCTAAAATTAAGTTTTTGAAATATAACTACCCTTCAAATTTGTAGAAAATTCATTTAAAAATGCTTCGTCAATACTTCAATGCCTCATCAATCCATATCTTTAAGTGTACACTTAAATTTTACCATGTACATCAGTTTCACATGATTACAATAAGCTTTTTATTGTAATGTTGTAATGTCATAATTTGATCATTTTAGTTAGAATTTCAAATGTTATAAATACTTATTTCAATCATGTGGTACTCGAGTGCACGATAACATTTTGTACTTTTATTCCAATTCAAATTTCAAGAGAAATAATGTTAAAATGACTTAACTTAATCGTGTGGAGCCAATCATGACATTTAGTTTTCCAACAACCCATTTTATTGTATGGAAAGGAGACCTGTGACCGCTCCTGTCTGCCATCTTGGAACATTAAACATTTAAGTTGCACCACAGCACATGATTTGAAGTGTGGAACTAATGCATATATAATATTGTTTTCAAAGCGCTTATATTTATTTATCTTAAATACCATTCTTGTTGTCCTGCCTTTATTCTGACGTTCCTTTTCTGAACACATTTGGCAGTGCCGGCTTCATGCGCCTTCTGCTCTGAAGTTTATTTTTAACAAGATCTCTCATTTAATTTCCATCCAACAGTTTGTGAGACACATTTCACCATCGCTGTCTAAATGTATTGCAGATGTGTCTGGAACATATGTTTGGATATTTCATAGTAAAGCATTATTGAATGTGAGTCTGTAGGTGTTATTGCTTCACTGAACACTTAAAGAACAGATGCATCGTGTTGCATAACCAGAAGTCTGAACTCTAATTGGCCGTTGCTTTAATCATTTCCATACATGTTAAGACTCAACGGTGCATAAATTCAAACGTATGTTTCTAGAGAGAAGCCATGAGTTATGTAATCAATAAATAATCCTGTTGTTTACCAACACAGAAGAGTGTAAATAAAGCGCTGAGATAATGAAAATCCAGAAATGGATTAAGGGAGAGAGAGGTAAAAGTGCCGCAGGGAGACGGATGAGAAACATGGTGGTAAAATGATGTTAGATGAGATGAGCTGTGGGAATGAGTGAAGGATGGAGGTGAGACTCAAATGAGTCCACGGGGAGATGAGAGAGATAATAACCGCCTCTTGTGTACGAACCCCTCATAATGTAGACCTGAATTTAATTTTGGCCCTTTTTATGACCTCTAAGGTTATTGAGGTTTAAGAAATAACTAATACACACACTTGCTCCAGATTAAAGATTTTTAAAATGATAGTCATTTCTAGTCGCTCATCCTCATGCCATTTCAAACCAAAAAAGAAAAACGTACAATAGAAGATATTTTGAAGAATGTTGATAGTCAAAACGCATTGACTGCTATACAAAACAGACACGTCTCCTTTTCTGTTCTACAGATTAAAAAATTGCACAATTAGAATGGATTCAATGAAGGAATTCTGCAAACAGCACTTTAAGTTGTGCCCTTTTAAAAGGATGTCACGTGTTAATGGCCCAGGTGGTTAAACGCTTCAGTCTGGGCATCAGTGTGCCAGGGTGGATGTGTGCGCCAGCAGGTCCATCTGTGTGACAGTGGGGCATCCCATAATGCCTGCGTGGGCATCACCACAGCTTTAGGACAAACAGTAATGTAGAATTAAGAGTGGTGACTCTTTACCTTTATGAATAGTACCGAGTAGTCTAAGTTTTAAAACCAAAGTACAAGATGTAAACATTGTAAAGTTATGTATTACACAACCTAAAACGAAAGGAAATTAAATGAAAGAAAATGTCATTTTTAAACATCATATTAAACTCTGCCTTTGTTTAAAGGGATAGTTTATCCAAAATGGAAAATTCTGTCATCAAACCTGGTTATGCATCTTTCTTCTGATGAACACAAAGGAAGATATTGAAAAGAATGTTAGCCAGTTCTGGGCAATCGTTGACAACCATAGTCCTTGTATTTAAAATAGTAATCAAAAGTGCCCCAAAATAGTTTGTTTTCATAAAATTAAAATGTAAAATTTTGTGTTCAACATAACGTAAAAATATTGTGCGGTGGTCAACTGTCAGTTGCTAAAATTCTAAAAATCTTTGCGTTCAATAGGACAAATACATTCATAGGGGTTTTCAACAACCTTAGGTTGAGTAATTCATCAAAGTTTGAAATGGTTACAGAAAGAGAGAATTAAATATGGGTAAAGTATATCTAACCAGGGTTATAAATACATTATTTATAAAATTTACAAATTTATAAAGTTATAAAATTATAACTTTAAATTAGTGGTTTGTTTCTGATTTTTTTCATGGTTAGAAAAGCCTCGTGTTATTCTGTGTGTTTGCTAATATAAAGAGCTTGTCAACTTACAACACAGGATTTAATAATTGAAATGATTATTTTTTGTAAGGTGACAGCTTTATAGATTTGTAGTCTGACACTGATGGTATAATAAATTGTTTAACTAAAAATTAAAAGGAGGCTTATAATTCTGTCACCGCACAGGTTCAGTAAAGCTATGTTGGTAGTTTTGCTAGAGAAAAAAGCGAAGGCTTCTTGTCATACAAAACTCAATAAGACTGATGTAGTCTTATAATGATGTAGTTGTAGTGTTATAAATCCTATAAATAAAGTCTGCACAATTATATGAAAACTGATTGGGGTTACAATTAGGGGTAAAACAATTACATAATCCCCCAAATCCTCAATAACAACTGTCCATTTGTGCTCATTTCTGCATTTAGGGAGTATGTTTTGCCACTTAATACATTGGAAGATCAGAGATTGTAAATTTGATAAGTTGATTTGTGCCCTAGATATTTGTGTAATTGTTTGTTATATGATTGAATGATTTATTCTTAGATGTTTTGAATTCATCATGCAGCTGCTTCACAACAAACATTTAAAACCTTTACAAACCTCAATAAAAAATATTTTAATCAACAATAATAATTGCGCATACAATGCCAAGGTGAATAATCAACCATTACGTTTTTTGTCATAATCTTGCAGCCCTAGTATAAATAAGAATAAAAGTCACATAAGAACCAATACTCACCAAATATTTTACTTCTCTGTTTGTACCAGAGACATTAATGATAACTGAAGTTGTACAGTTGTGTTATTACTTTCCAACCTAACTTATGATTGTCCTCTGATGGATGATAAAACGGCAACCTACAGCAAAAGGGAACACAGAATCTCAAATATCTCAAACTAAAGGGACATATTGTCATTTGGACAATAGGCAACCAACAGAATAAATTCATATTAATAGAATAAACACAATTTGAAGTACATCAGCATGTGCATAAGAACCACCCACATGGACCCAGCATCCGGTCAGCTGTACGGAGAGCATGTGGTCTCTCTCTCTGTGTGTGTGTGTGTGTGTGTGTGTGTGTGTGTGTGTGTGTGTGTGTGTGTGTGTGTGTGTGTGTGTGTGTGTGTGTGTGTGTGTGTGTGTGTGTGTGTGATTGAGTGTGCATGTGTGTGTGAATCGCATGTGTTTTAATTTTTCACCCAAAAATCTTCTTCTGCTTTGGCGTATGTGAGCATGAGAGATTCTATTCAAATGTTTGATACTAATGAATGTTTAAAGTTATCCCTGCAGCTCTGAGGTAATTACTGGACAGACTTTTGCTGAGACAAATGGTCTGGGGATCAGAAGAGAGAGAGAGAGAGAGAGAGAGAGAGAGAGAGAGAGAGAGAGAGAGAGAGAGAGAGAGAGAGAGAGTAGGTGGGTGGATGGAGGATGAAAATGCAGGCAGAGAGAAGGATTGAAAGACAATGTGGGGGAGGGAGAGAAAAGATAGCTTGCATTTCATTTCATTTAGGTACGTCTGTCAACTTGGAGTGTGTTACGTAATACCCGTGTGTGCACTATGGAAAACACCATTGTGGGTCATTTTACGATGTGTCTTATTAGTAGTTTGACTTGCAATCAGAAGGTTGTGGGATTGAATCCTGTGCTAACAAACAATGACTGAAGTGTCCTTGAAGACATCTTAATCCCTGTTTATTCTACAGTGATGATTGACTAATGTATAATACTGTAAGTTAATTTCGATAAAAGGGTCTACCAAATAAATAATTGTAAATGTATTAATGACAAGGCATACAAAAAAATTTGTTTTAAACTTTCACCAGTTGTTAACCTCTTTCCCATTATAGCATTGTGTACGAACTATCGAAATGATTGTGTTGTTCTGCTGGTCTGTAAAGGTTCTTTAAGCCATATTTATGTACAAGCAGTTAAGAGCAGGACATGATTGTCTGCTTAATTTCCCAAAGGACCCTCCTTTACATTGGCCAAGCTGAACGTGAAAGCTCTATTCTCTTGGAAAGCTGCACATCTCCATTATTCTCTTGTTAAATCGTGATGTAAGAACGAGAATTTCACTTGTTTCAAGTAAAGGGACTTATAAAATAGACATTTTACTTATATCACATGTTTAAGCTAATATTTTATAAACTCAGCTCAAGTTATCTCTGACAGTGTTATTTGAATAGCTCATGAAAATGTAATCGCTTGCCATCTGGGATTTTTTTAAGGAGAGGTTTACAGATAGTTTAACAGACTGTACTTTTGCGTTTTATTGTTGTTTGTCTATGGAATCTTCTTCTTTTGTAATTTTACACGTTCTCTCTCTATGTGATGTCACATGTGCCCTCTCTCTGTAATGTCACAAGCTGTGATGTCACAAGTGTCCTCTCTCTGTGATGTCACACGTGCCCTCTCTCTGTGATGTCACAAGCTGTGATGTCACAAGTGTCCTCTCTCTGTGATGTCACAAGCTGTGATGTCACAAGTGTCCTCTCTCTGTGATGTCACAAGCTGTGATGTCACAAGTGTCCTCTCTCTGTGATGTCACACGTGCCCTCTTCTCTGTGATGTCACAAGCTGTGATGTCACACGTTTCCTCTCTCTGTGATGTCACAAGCTGTGATGTCACACGTGCCCTCTCTCTGTGATGTCGCACGTGCCCTCTCTCTGTGATGTCACAAGCTGTGATGTCACACGTGCCCTCTCTCTGTGATGTCACAAGCTGTGATGTCACAAGTGTCCTCTCTCTGTGATGTCACAAGCTGTGATGTCACAAGTGTCCTCTCTCTGTGATGTCACACGTGCCCTCTCTCTGTGATGTCACAAGCTGTGATGTCACACGTGCCCTCTCTCTGTGATGTCACAAGCTGTGATGTCACACGTGCCCTCTCTCTGTGATGTCACAAGCTGTGATGTCACACGTGCCCTCTCTCTGTGATGTCACAAGCTGTGATGTCACAAGTGTCCTCTCTGTGTGATGTCACAAGCTGTGATGTCACAAGTGTCCTCTCTCTGTGATGTCACAAGCTGTGATGTCACACGTGCCCTCTTTCTGTGATGTCACAAGCTGTGATGTCACATGTGTCCTCTCTCCGTGATGTCACACGTGCCCTCTCTCTGTGATGTCACATGTGTCCTCTCTCTGTGATGTCACACGTGCCCTCTCTATGTGATGTCACATGTGCCCTCTCTCCGTGATGTCACACGTGCCCTCTCTCTGTGATGTCACATGTGTCCTCTCTCTGTGATGTCACAAGTGTCCTCTCTCTGTGATGTCACAAGCTGTGATGTCACATGTGTCCTCTCTCTGTGATGTCACAAGTGTCCTCTCTCTGTGATGTCACAAGCTGTGATGTCACAAGTGTCCTCTCTCTGTAATGTCACAAGCTGTGATGTCACAAGTGTCCTCTCTCTGTGATGTCACAAGCTGTGATGTCACAAGTGTCCTCTCTCTGTAATGTCACAAGCTGTGATGTCACAAGTGTCCTCTCTCTGTGATGTCACAAACTGTGATGTCACAAGTGTCCTCTCTCTGTGATGTCACAAACTGTGATGTCACACGTGCCCTCTCTCTGTGATGTCACATGTGCCCTCTCTCTGTGATGTCACAAGCTGTGATGTCACACGTGCCCTCTCTCTGTGATGTCACAAGCTGTGATGTCACATGTGTCCTCTCTCTGTGATGTCACAAGCTGTGATGTCACAAGTGTCCTCTCTCTGTGATGTCACAAGCTGTGATGTCACATGTGTCCTCTCTCTGTGATGTCACAAGCTGTGATGTCACACGTGCCCTCTCTCTGTAATGTCACAAGCTGTGATGTCACAAGTGTCCTCTCTCTGTGATGTCACATGTGCCCTCTCTCTGTGATGTCACAAGCTGTGATGTCACATGTGTCCTCTCTCTGTGATGTCACAAGCTGTGATGTCACAAGTGTCCTCTCTCTGTGATGTCACAAGCTGTGATGTCACACGTGCCCTCTCTCTGTAATGTCACAAGCTGTGATGTCACAAGTGTCCTCTCTCTGTGATGTCACATGTGCCCTCTCTCTGTGATGTCACAAGCTGTGATGTCACATGTGCCCTCTCTCTGTGATGTCACAAGCTGTGATGTCATATGTGTCCTCTCTCTGTGATGTCACAAGCTGTGATGTCACAAGTGTTCTCTCTCTCTGTGATGTCATATGTGTCCTCTCTCTGTAATGTCACAAGCTGTGATGTCACAAGTGTCCTCTCTCTGTGATGTCACAAGCTGTGATGTCATATGTGTCCTCTCTCTGTGATGTCACATGTGCCCTCTCTCTGTGATGTCACAAGCTGTGATGTCACAAGTGTCCTCTCTCTGTGATGTCACATGTGCCCTCTCTCTGTGATGTCACAAGCTGTGATGTCACAAGTGTCCTCTCTCTGTGATGTCACAAGCTGTGATGTTCTCTCTCTCTCTCTCTCTCTCTCTCTCTCTCTCTCTCCCTCTCTCCCCCCCCCTCTCCCTCTCTCTCTCATTCTCTCTCTCTCTCTCCCTCTCTCTCTCTCTCTCTCTCCCTCTCTCTATCTCTCTCTCTCTCTCTCTCTCTCTCTCTCTCTCTCTCTCTCTCTCTCTCTCTCCCTCTCTCTCTCTCTCTCTCTCTCCCTCTCTCTCTCTCTCTCTCTCTCTCTCTCTCTCTCTCTCTCTCAGAATCACAGATCTCTTTATTTCTAAAGGCGAGCTCTTTCCATTGAGGAGAGAAAACATCATTTGGGATAGAATAGAATAATTTCCGTTTGATTAAATCATGTCTTATTTCTATAAAGAGTCAGCTCTGATTTAAGCGCACATGTGTCGAGTACGCGCACTGTGACCGCGCTCTCCGGAGGCTGAGGTTCGAGCGCAGGAGCGCGCATCGCTCCGTTAGGTGAGCGCGCACCGGGTCTGATCGGAGATCGGTTAGGATGTTCGTGTCCGTGTGGTACGCCAAGAAAATGGGCAGAAGGTTTATCAATAATGTCAGGAAAGCTAAAAAACAACGCCATGGCGTCATGGTAAGAAGCTTCTGTCTCTGTGGGTTAAAAACAACATGTTATATTTCTGGATAGTGGTTCTTAATTCTTCTCTTGTGTTTTATTCCTTTAATGTTTTGCATTTCTTTAAAGTCAAACACAATAAATCCTTATGATGTCATACAGAGAGACATTCTGTATCATCACCCATAATAAAACTTTTATATAGTGTTTTTATTTATTTCTATAGGATGCTGTCACATCCCAAAATAACTGTGAATTCTAAACATTTGTTGTAGGATTTGTACTCAGAAATGCTTTTGACAGGTGTGTGTCATTTTGATCTCATACATACAATAGAATATTAATATTTACAGTTTTATATATTAATATTTGAAGTGTCAGAAGTTAAAATAGGAAGTCTGGATGAAATGGCACTTAAGCTTCAATAATTGATGATATGATTAATGAAAGAAGATGTAAAAAATGAAGCACCTGGACAGACCAGAAGCTATGTAACTTTTATAATTATTTATGTATAAATATATTACTACATAATATTCAACACACATAGACATAATTTAATTATTAATTGAAAAATCTGGAATAATTTACATTCAGATATGAATCAGAATTATGTGTATTTAAAGGATCTTTATATATGTCACTTTAGATCCATCATTTATAGTTAGTGATATAAACACAGTTTAATGTATATGAGGTTGTATGCATTGTGTCATTGAAACAAAACCTTGTATTTTCTCACAGGATGGCAATAAGAGAGAGACAGCTGAGAGGGTTTGTGTGTGTGCGTGTCAGTGGGTGGATTGGTTCTCTGAGCTCTTTGGCTTACATCATAAATTGTGGTTGTCGTTTCCATCCGATTGTGTTTCATTTATAACACACTGTCAGTGTGAGAGAGGATTCACGCTTACGTGAGACAAGACAGAAGGAAAATGCATGTTTGGCTTGTATTCCAAACACAATTTAATGTAAATGAGATCAAATCTACAGTACATGCGGCTCTGGGGTTTTCTCATGCGTGTATTGTGTAACATGTACATGTGGTGTTGTGTTGATCTGGTTTTTGTGTGAGAAGAGCTTCCCCATCCAGCAAAGATTTGGAAACCAGGCAAGTGACAAAATGCAGAGCTACATTTATAACCAAAATATTTAAAATGATTTTTAACATCGCTTACTTGTTAGATTCAAGCTATGAAGAAATATTGTGTTTACCTTCATTGGTTTTGGGATTATGGTTGAAAGCCGTTGTGGTGATGAAACACACTTGTACGGTTATGTAGTGAAGTGTTGGGTGTGTTTTTGTGTGTTGGTGGTGTTTTTGTGAATTTCATTCTGTTTTCTCCCACACACAGCCAGGGAAAGCCTATGAATTTATATAAGCGTAGGGTTTTCGTGTGTGTGTGTGTGTGTGTGTGTGTGTGTGTGTGTGTGTGTGTCTGTGTGTGTGTGTGTGTCTGTGTGTGTGTGTGTGTGTGTGTGTGTGTTTGTGTGTGTGTTTGTGTGTGTGTGTGTCTGTGTCTGTGTGTGTGTGTGTGTGTGTGTGTGTGTGTGTGTGTGTGTGTGTGTGTCCTGAATTCTGTGTTCTCAGGCACATGAAAAACTGGCACTTTATAATTTTATAGTTTCATTTATTTTTTGCATTTCATTTTATGGATTTGATCTCTTCAGACCAAATTCATTTGTACATATTGGATTTGAACTCTATTGTTTAACTGCTCCATTTATGATGTTGTGCTCAAGATAAATGAACAACTTATTTTCTAAATCCAATATTTTGAATTCTGCTTACAAAGCAACAAAACTTTTTAAACTATCCGGAGAAATCCTTTATGAATACACACACACACACACACACACACACACACACACACACACACACACACACACACACACACACACACACACACACAAACACACACACACACACACACACACACACACACACACACACACACACACACACACACACACACACACACACACACACACACACACACACACACACACACACACACAGACACACACACACACACACACACACACACACACACACACACACACACACACACACACACACACACACACACACACACACACACACACACACACACACACACACACACAAATATTACTTACTGCAATCTATCATTTCAATGTTTGTTTGAAACAAGATTGAAGGTCCTTCTTATTGGACAACATTGAAAAACTGTTATAGTTCCATTGGGTTTGTAAAACATGGCATATTAAAGTTAAAATTGAAGCACTCTGTGAAAGAAGTTTATCAGCACATTGAGCCATATGTCCGACAACGTAAACTGGGATGATGGAGCTGGCAGAAGAAAATGACTCAACTAGAAGAGAACAGGCTGATATATGATGAGAAAATGCTTGTTAGAAAAAAATCATCAGGGCTATCTTAATTTTCTTGGTATGAAAGAACAGAATCTCTGTGGCAACCAGCCACATTCTCTCACTCAATGAGAAAAGAAAATATTCTTCTGAAGAAGCTGATGATTGATGGTGCACATTTAAGAAGAGAGAGAGAGAGAGCAGGGGGGGGTTGATTATTAAAAAAACTGTTATGTACTTTTGGGTCACATATTGATATACAGATTATATATAAAGGTGATACAGATAGAAATTCTGACAGTAAGGCCATAGACGAACCATTTTTGGTCATAAATGAACTCATCATTTCATTGTACAATCACACTTTAGGGTATCATACAGACGCATGCTTGAGGTCAACAGCTCTTAACGATACTTTTAAAACCGAACTGTTCAAAGTTACAAGCTACTCATAGAAGTTCAAGAACAGTCGACCATCACTTTTATGAAAGTTGTGAACCTCACTGAATTTTTGTCTCTCTATATATTTCGATTATATGTTTTCATTTTGTAATTAAATAAGTGCCGTTGATTTAAAATACCTTTCTTATTCAGAACCTCATTTTACATTTCCTTTGTGTGTTAGTGTGTTAGAACCTGTACACAATCTGTGGTTCCAAAGGTCACAATAAAGTGAGTTAACGACTTTTACAGACATGTCTTGTTTTCAAGTACTTCAATAACAACTAGTTAATAACAACTAGTTAATGTAAGCTTGAAATAATATTTCACATCAAAATAAAATATTATGATTCGATTATGATTTCATGATTCGGTTGAATTCATGAAATGTATTCTTCTGCATTTTTATTTGAATTGAATTCGCACCACATTTATCCGGTTTTGAAGACGTAGGAAACATTTGTACATGAAGTTACATACAACAAAGTTGCCATGTTTCTCGAAGATTCTAGTATTTCTAATTTTAGTTATTTTCTCCCCAGCGCTGGTTCTTGTCTTTTATTTCTTCCATGGAAAAATCCTCTCATTTTCTTCTCTCCTCCATTTATTTCCCTGATATCTTCTTCTCCTCCTCCAGTCTTTAGATCCCTCGGAGGGGTCTCGCCGACGCATACAGACTAAAAACTGAGAGTCAGCAGTATTTGTGTATGGCTCACATTTGTGTATGCATATGAAGTCAATACAGTTTATGATGACATCACCATCCTAAACCTTATTTTTCTCAAAAGGCCATACAATTTGCACAAACTTGTCTGTTGAATAATTGAACAATTGTTTCGCAACAAAGTTCTGGGTTGTTGGGCCAAATATGCACAATTTGTTAGCTTAATTTAACTAGGTTGAAAAACTAGGTTGAAAATAATGTCCAACATCATCTCTGTATCATCTCATCAACCCGACATCATCTCTTGGTGTATATTATGCAACGACTCTTGCTAATGTGAGTTGATATTCTCTTGTCACATTCATCAGATTCTTTTTCATCCCCAGCACCGTCCTTAACATCCTGTGTTCTCTCTCACTACATGTCTTCGTTTCTGTTCATCACCCGGATGTCATTCACTGTTATTATATTAGCGTGTAATGAAAAGGTTCCTGTAGCTCACTTGCTTTATAAAGTATAAAATCAAGCAATATCTGTTGTCTTTAAGCCATGATGCAATGATGATGCGTTGATGATGCATTTTTGTAATACCAAGCTTTTCTCTTAGCTGGACTATTCTAAGTTCAGAGAAGAAATTGTGACCAAGTAAATTTTTTTATATTAATCATAACAAGATTAAATATCAGTTATGTAAACACATATCTTTATATTTTTGACCATAATATGGACCTTAAGCTGAACACATCGACAATGTTTCAGAAGGCCTTCCGGTTTCATTTTTATTTCACACATAATTCAATTATAAAGATGTTTGTTTGACATTGCGAAACACTTGTTAATGTTTAGCGTTGTTTTGACGTTTGTGTCGCTGTAAAAACCTTGACAACGAAGTGCATCTAATTGTTAACGTTTCGAAAAATAATCTGTTGTGTGCATCCGACCTTTTCTTAACGTATATTCTTTTGTTTTTTATAGATTAAGTTCTTGATATATTATCAAGAATAAATAAGGAAGTTCTTTAACGAATGTAATGCAGACATTATTATATATGGAACAATAACAGAACATTAGCCAAGAACAACACAGGATGTATGTGAGGGGCGGAGCTCCCAAAAAGGAGGCGAGAGGGTTTTAGTTTGGGGTGGGTTTGTTTTGGATGACAACATCTTAGACCCTGCCTTTAAGACAACTTTGGCACTAAAACTTTAAGTTGATTTTTTTCCACAAATTATATTTTCGAAAGATATTTTGAGAAGTCTTGAGAAAAAATAATAATATTCTTCTTAAGAATGTTTATGAATCCGTCTCCAGTTTCTTGTTTTTTACTATATAACATTGAATCCTCTATAACATCCTTCTGTTCATGTATGTTGCTCTAGATCTGTCTCTCTGATTGAAATCACATTTTGAATTCATAAGTAGGAGCTCCTGATGAGGAGATGAAGAATCTGAATGTGTGAAAGCTCTCTGCAGATGGGTTGTTACATACGCCATTACATCAGTGGTCTGTGACAAACACTTGAGTGTAGGAGTACCATATAAACCTATTCATCAACTGAGAGAGAGAGAGAGAGAGAGAGAGAGAGAAAGAGAGAGAGGGAGAGGAGAGAGAGAGAGAGAGAGAGAGAGAGGAGGAGAGAGAGAGAGAGAGAGAGAGAGAGAGAGAGAGAGAGAGAGGAGAGACAGAGAGAGAGAGAGAGAGAGAGAGAGAGAGAGAGAGAGAGAGAGAGAGAGAAGAGAGAGAGAGAGAGAGAGAGGAGAGAGAGAGAGAGAGAGAGTGAGAGAGGACAGAGAGATAGAGAGAGAGAGAGAGAGAGAGAGAGAGAGGAGAGAGAGAGAGAGAGAGAGAGAGAGAGAGGACAGAGAGATAGAGAGAGAGAGAGAGAGAGAGAGATATCATTGATGTTTTATGTGCACATCCGATGATGTTTGGAATCACCGAGAAATCTTTTTTTGCTGAAAATATATTGAATGTACAATTGATTATAGCTTTTGAATGGAATCTATGGTGCATTTTAAAGTGATAGTTTACCCAAAAAAAAAATATGTCATCATTTATTCCTTCATTATGTCAACCTGTATGACTTTCATTCAAAGAAGAACAAAAATGACGATTTTGAAGGATGTTTTTAACCAAACAACCTTGATCCCCATTAACTTTGACAATGGTTTTGTGTTCACTCAATAGAAAGAAATGAGCACTGTGGTTGTTCAGTTAGCAACATTCTTCAAAATATCTCTTTTATTCATATTTATAAATAAGAAGAGAAGGAGTAAATGATGACAGACATGTAATATTCGCTGTAGTTTTTCTTTAAAAGGCCGGCAAGACCTATGTGACATGAAGACGATGGTGGGGATTCAGAGAAAGCAGTCACGCAAAAATCTGAGATACGCAACACTTGCCTTTAAGGTTTGCTGTACAGATCACTCGATCGAATTGGGCTGAACTTGAAAATGGTTTTGTGTACAGCCCTGAACAGCTTGAAGTTATGTGTGTTGAAACTTTGTGAAATCTGTATCAGTTACACTTCATTAAGTTTCAAAGTCTAAAAGTTTGCAAATGATCCTTATAAACAAGTTCATTATGCAGTACATAGAAATTCACTGCAATGCATGTTTTATGAGTCATGGGTACTTTCAGTTTCACTTGATTTGCGTTGTGCATTTTGTTTTATACATTGTTGCCAAACAGGATTACACTGAATGCTCGGGATGGTCTTACTGCTTAAAGTAATAATTTACCCACAAAATACAAATCTGTCATGATTCGCCTCGGCCCTGTGTCATTTGAAACGTATCTGCTCTCTTTCCTTAGCAGAACACAAAAGAAGATATTTTGAAGATGTGTTAACCGACCAGGTGTGGCAATTCCTTCTATTTCCTTTTATGGAAACAAAATAAACATTCTTCAAACTATCTCCTGCAATCTGTGGAAAACTACAA
>CM065660.1:4619724-4639724 GCA_033220385.1 Triplophysa yarkandensis
TACTAAAGAAACAACATTTACAAGCTAAGGGGACACTTTAATAAAAAAAAATATTCCATTGTAAATCAAATTACCAAAAAATGTAACTGCATTATAAATAATATTTTATGTCCCTTAGAGGAATGAATAAAAAAGAGTTCAGCTCCTACATGTGAACTACAGGTAAAAAAAGCATCTAAAACAAGGTCTTAAAAACCATCCCTTTATTTTTAAATGTGGAATACAACTAAACACTTAAAAAATTTGTTAAGATCCCTAATCACAAAACTTTAAAACAGTCTGTATGATTGGACCATATATAAAAATCTACTGTCCTACATGATAAAACATGTGAATTTAATCATCAGCAACATGAACATAAATATTTATATTGTTAAATAAAAAATCACTGGTCAAATTAAACTCAAGAGATATTCCCACATTGTCTCTGAAAGACTAATAATCATGTTTGTTGTTTCTGTAAACTCAGTTATTTTTCTGAGAATCTTAACATAGAAAGAGTGTGAGAAACGAGAACCCGCAGTAATCTAGTTATAAAAAATACATTTAAAGTATTAAAATGATTATAAACATGTACAATAATGTCATGAGTTGAATGTTGAATCTGGGATCATTTGGTGTTAATCTCTACAGTTTGAAATATAAATGGTCAAACTAAATAATCCATGAAACAAAATCTCTTTCTTTACATGAAACTGATGTCTTAAATAGAGAAGAATCACATGTTTAAACACCTGAAATATTCTTTCTGCACATTCTTCAGAATATCTTATGATGACTTATATTCTGAGTGGTCATTACATCATGGTCTGTATTCTCAAGAAGAGGCCAAAATCACCCAACAGCCCCTGGTACCTTCACTGAACACTTTAAACCTAATGTCAGGGTCACAGTCCAGTTGACCTTTAACCCTTCATCAGGGTGATGAGTACAGACACTGGGGGAGATCTTCTCTGTTTAAGACTATGTGTAAGATGTAAATAAAGAAATATAAAGCATGCAAATTAATACTTCTTAAGAAATAAACCATAAAGTCTGCTTAAAGTGTGGTTCAGTCTTAATAAGGCTTCATCTTTACAATTGTGTCATTTATAAACTATTAATAATGATATTTGAATTACACATCCTTGTCTATATTCAGAGGACTTTGAGATATTAAAAGCATTAATAAAATAATTTTAGTTTAAAATAATACAACATAAAAGCACAGACAATAAACCGCCATTTCAACACTTGGTTTAACATTTAAATCCATATTTTATGATCGTAATATTTATTATTTATTAACGTTATTATCATAATTTTATTTAAAAGATAAACATATATAATTTGTTCACAACATTAAAATGATGAAATTAACTTAAATGTAGTCTTCAACACGGTTTACACGCGAGTGTGCTAAAATATACATTACATATGAAGTTTAAAATATTATATACAAAGACAGATTATACATATTTATAATACATAAAATAATTGTTATTATAGAACATCATCATGCGTTTGTATCGTTTGATTTCAAATTGTATTTGTATTATTTGAGTAATTGTGTTTACGAATAATATGTGTTTTATTTAGTATTCAAATATGATTACTGATTTAATATAATGATAATTATTTATTGTACATTTAGTAAATACGTTACAGTCAATAAAGTGTTAATAAACCCTTAAATAATGTGTGTGCTTCACGTTTTCTTTGTTTCAATATTTACCGACAAAAAAAAAAAAACATAAAAATGAACTTAAACAAAATCATCCTATGGCCAATATTAATCCTCTATAAAATATTACTTTTACACACAGAGACAATTATACAAAATCGAATGGTCGTTGAAATGCATGGATTTTTACTCTCTGAAATCATTGATAAAGAAGAGAATGAAGAAGAGAATGAATAAGAGAATAAAGAAGAGAATAAAGAAGAGAATAAAGAAGAGAATGAAGAAGAGAATGAAGAAGAGAATAAAGAAGAGAATGAAGAAGAGAATGAAGAAGAGAATAAAAAAGAGAATGAAGAAGAGAATAAAGAAGAGAATAAAGAAGAGAATGAAGAAGAGAATAAAGAAGAAAATAAAGAATAGAATGAAGAAGAGAATGAAGAAGAGAATAAAGAAGAGAATAAAGAAGAGAATAAAGAAGAGAATAAAGAAGAGAATAAAAAAGAGAATGAAGAAGAGAATAAAGAAGAGAATAAAGAAGAGAATGAAGAAGAGAATAAAGAAGAGAATAAAGAAGAGAATGAAGAAGAGAATAAAGAAGAGAATAAAGAAGAGAATAAAGAAGAGAATAAAGAAGAGAATGAAGAAGAGAATAAATAATAGAATAAAGAAGAGAATAAAGAATAGAATGAAGAAGAAAATGAAGAAGAGAATAAAGAAGAGAATGATGAAGAGAATGAAGAAGAGAATAAAGAAGAGAATGATGAAGAGAATGAAGAAAAAAATAAAGAAGAAAATAAAGAAGAGAATAAAGAAGAGAATGAAGAAGAGAATAAAGAAGAGAATAAAGAAGAGAATAAAGAAGAGAATGAAGAAGAGAATAAAGAAGAGAATAAAGAAGAGAATGAAGAATAGAATGAAGAAGAGAATAAAGAAGAGAATAAAGAAGAGAATAAAGAAGAGAATGAAGAAGAGAATAAAGAAGAAAATAAAGAAGAGAATAAAGAAGAGGATCTTACTGTTGGTAGTCATGTTTACAGTAAAGTTTACTGTCTCTGGAGTAACAGGTCATGGTGAGAGGCTGCTGACACACAGTGCACTGCACACACTCCTCATGCCATGAACATTCGTTCACACGGAGCAGAAATCGATCAGAAATGGGTCTGTGACATCCTTCACACACATTCTGATGAGAGCAAACAGAGCCTAACAAACAGAAACAATACACACAACATGTGAACACAAACAACAAACAATCACCGAGGTATGCATTACACAATAATGGTAAGATAGTTTATATATTTATTTAATTTTAATTTAAAATCACATTAATATAGCCAGGTTCATTATATCAGTAAATTGTGTTTTCAATCGAATGCATCGGATAATTTGACACCAAAAGTATTAGTATCAAGGATTATTAATTTAATAAATTGTGTGAATTTAATAGTCTTTTTTAGTGATGCATTATGTGATATTAACACGTTTTTATTATTGCAATCTGTTAATCAGTTTGACAACATAACTTTAATCTTTTATTATGCTCCACATTAATAAATCTAAATAAAGTTTCGAAAAATTGTGTGATTTGTTGAACTGTTTTACAACTTTCTTTTTCAACCAGTTTGTGTGGTTTTCGTTTTGATATAGAATTTATATTTGCAGGAAAACTTCTCATTACATTTTTTAAAAGGATATTATAATAAAGAGTCGGAAAACAATTAATAATAGCAATTTATGCTTTTATACATTTATAATTGATGCGCACAGTTTTGTATTGCTCTCGATATTTTAAATATATTTCACTATTTTTTTGTGCTCATATTTAATATTTTAGACATGACAAAACTGTGTAGTTTATATGTTCCCTATGATACACACTTTTAATAATCAATTCCCTCACATTGTGTGTTTCTGATGTTGTGAAACTCACCCAGCATCAGTCCTAAAGACACCGGTCCTGATCTCAGCTGATCCTCAATCTTGATTCCGTCCAACATCTCGAATCAGAAGCTCGACAATAATTCTATTCACTTGTTCACAAAGTCCAGAAAAAGAAATACAGTCACAGAGATGAAGACACGCAGACTTTCTGCTGATGTTTCTTCTGTCTGGGCTCAATAAGGAGAAGACACTTTATTCTGCTCCTGCTCCATCAAACATCGTCTTGAGAACCCTTCCAGATCTTCTGAACTGGATCCTGTGAATACAATCCCTCACTTTGATCCAAAGACCAGCTCTAATATATCCAAGAGAGGCTGTTGGTGTGTTGTGAAGTGCTCAGAAAGTCCAGAGCACCTCTTGAGGAGTCTTAACACCCCTCAGATCACGTCATTCTCCAGAGCTTCATGGGACGCTATTGGTGCTGGATGAGAGGAGAACCGCCTACAGCATCATCATCATCATCCTCATCATCATCATCATCATCATCCTCATCATAATCCTCATCATCATCATCATCATCATCATCATCATCATCATCATCATCGTCGTCATCATCATCCTCATCATCATCATCATCCTCATCATCATCATCATCATCATCATCATCATCATCATACTCATCATACTCATCATACTCATCATCATCATCCTCATCATCATCATCATCATCCTCATCCTCATCCTCATCATCATCATCATCATCATCATCATCATCATCCTCATCATAATCCTCATCATCATCATCATCATCATCATCCTCATCATCATCATCATCATCATCATCATCCTCATCATCATCATCATCATCATCATCATCATCATCATCATCATCATCATCATCATCCTCATCATCATCATCATCATCATCATCATCATCATCCTCATCATCATCATCATCATCCTCATCATCATCTTCTCAAAATAAATGAAATCAGATATAAGTTTTATTCATAAATAACAACAAATTTAACACTTTGGAATGTTCTTTTTCAGTAACCTACAGCTGTTCCATTCAAATCATTAATAAATATTTATATTTTGAACGAAATTTTGCATTAATTGTATTAATTTCTTTTTAAACTGTAAGACAAAATGTGAGAGTATAAGAAGCTATATCAAGATTCTCTTTATTTTAAATTAATTTTAATATTTAAAAAAAAAATGAGATCAGTGTATGAATTAAAAATATCTGAACATTTTACACATATTAACTACCATAATAAACAATTAATTCTTTACATTTTCTGTTGGAATATATATTTTTATTATTATTATTGTCTAATTATTTTAGACATCTGCATATAAAGAGATGTCTTGTATTGTCGGAAAAAAATCTACTTTAGATTAAGTCAGATGTGAAGATGAATTTGATTTCTAGCATGGATTGAGATAAACACTGAGACTGAAAAATCTCTATGAAATGACAGTTTATATCTGTATGATTAATAAATACTGAGATCAGATCTGTGTCGGGTTTTAAATAAAGCTTCTCATCCCTCTCTTCTCAATGCCCCCATGTAAAATTCATAAGCAGATGATTCTTTTGTGTCTCAAATGTGAGAAAATTCATTTGACAGATATATATCTCGAGGCAATAATCTGCTGAGGATGAAGAAAAGGATGGAGGTTCTATCTTTATTATTTTACTCATTAGTATTCGACTCTTCTTTAATTATGACACAATGATTTATGGACTCCTGCACCTCAATATTCAATATCACATCTCCACAAAATATCTGTGGATACAATTATTTCATTGCATAATAATTGATCAAAATATATTCATTTAGGATTAAAGGGATGATCAATCATTTCTTATTATTCCATATCAGGATGTTTTCATTTTTAATAAAATATTTGATGTTTTAAGTAATGGTCTAAAAGCACAAATAAATACGTTTGGAGTCTCTGTAACATATTTAGGTTTATAAACATAAAAAATCCTAATTTCTGGAATGAAAATAATTAAAATTAAAAACTATAAAATTGATGCTTTTCATATTTTTAGCTGTTCTGCCTACAGATAGATTAAATGAAGCAAAACGACCTGTTTAAATAAGGTTTATATATATATATATATATATATATATATATATATATATATATATATATATATATAAAATATTTATATTAAAATAATCTAATGTGGTAAAAGCATGTAATTTCAGACATTGCATCTTCTCTGTATAATCTAAAATATAAACGATTTTGTGTTGATGGATTTGTTTTGCACTTTCACACTTTCACACAAAAAACAATTATCATTATATACACTTTGATGTATTAAAACTGCACAATCTTGAACAACACAAAAGTTTCAGAAGATTATTTTCACTTTTATGACTCTTGATCCCTTAAACCAGACTAAGAGGAGATGTTTCAGACGGGGTTATTGCGACCTCTAGTGGCCATTTGATGCTATAATAAATCTATAATCAACTTAATGCACATTTAAATATAAAAAAAATGTACAAATGTTCTAATCATATAGACTGGCCACCTGGTTTGCATTTGGATATCATGTGAAAGGAAATGTTCTTTGACTTTATGAAAAAAAATTCAAGAATTCCTTTTCTATGTGTATTTTTTGTGCATGCAAACAATTTACATGTTATTCCTTTTATTTCAATAAAATAAGTGTGGCTTATACATAAATAAGGAAAATATATTTTCCTTTAAGAATCATTTAGAATAATGTTCAAATATAAAAGTTACTGTCAGCTGTCAAACATCACTTTATGCCAGACACAGTTTCTGAGTTTAATTGTACTAAATCCAACATGTTATGAGATGGAAACCTGGAGACCTGGAGTCTTAAGATGTGGAGGTTTGGTTTAAATATTACTACAGAAAAACCTCCCAGAATGATTTCCATTAAAGTCCCTTCTTAAAGAGAAGCATATCTCATCAAAGCACCGATCAAATGACTTCTAGAAAATCACAGCTCATTCACCGAACCACCTTTTACGTGACAAGGTTTCTTCCGAATGGAAAATATTGCATCTGAAAACCTTAAAACAAGTGAGGAAAAACAACCCGAGCTCTTAAACTGTTTATTGTGGTTAAAGTTTTATAAGCTGGAGACCACGACAGGATCTGCTCTGCGTTTGCAAGTCCTACTCACCAAGAGTGACAACAAATTTGCATGGGCTGTTCGTCAGAATGATGGAGGTCTAAATGACATTTACATTAATGAACCTATTAACAGTCTGAGTTATGACAAAGCAAGCTTTTATAGCCAGCAAAGGATGCCACTTTAGGTTTCATCATTATCCCTTGGCCTTGAGGGTTTAGGTTTTTTTTTTTTTATTATGGATGTTCCCGTTTATTTGTCCTGCGGTTGAAGTTTCTCTGAAGCTAATGGAAACATGCATGCTTCAAAAGACTCTATCACAAGCTTTAGAGACTGATTTTTGACTGGGAGGTCTATGGGCCGCGTTGTAAACGTCAGGAAGCCCAACTTTTGTTCCATGACGCCAGAACTAAAGATCAAAACGATTGTCTCGAGGATCTCATAACATATAATGCCCTATTTGACATTTGTTAAACCAAAGGTCAAAGGTCCTCAACTGAAACAGGATTACGGTTTACCCTCTGTCATACAACAACTTAAATTAAAATTAATTTAAATGATTGTTAAAAACACTTCAAGAACTTCTATTATGTGTTAGGACCTGCAAAGCTAAATAAATTATAAAGAGCCTTAATACATCATAAGTTTATAATGGTAAAGCTTTGACCGTAAGATTCATTTGATTTATAAGTCGATGTATTTGCCAACCTGAACAGACAATCGATGATTAACATTTTTTAAATGTACCCAAACTTTATAAAAGTTGACACAAGTGCATATTAATATCTCAGATGTTCATCTGGTACCACTAATGTCACAATAATGGTGCTTAAAAGAACATGTTTAAGTCAAAGGTTCTCTATACTACCCTTATAGAATCAGAAGAACCACAAATAAACTTTTGTGAAACTAAAAACTTTTTAGATTTTAAAGGTACTTCATGGCAATATCTGTACAATCTCTTCTGTGGTATCTTAAAGTTTAAAATAGATTTAAAACATTTCTCTGAGACAGCCTGGGTACACACCATTTATTTTTGACAGTGTTGCATCATTTTTTACAATTCAAAAACTTTACACAACTCAAAAAGTTACATCATCGTGTACTCACCCTCATGTCATTCCAAACCTGTGTTGTTTTAAACTCACGAAACACAAATGGAGAAAAAACAGAGGACAGTAAATCACAACTGACAAGCTCAAAGGGTGAAAACACCACAAATATCAATCAATCTATTATTCAGGCATTTGAAGAACAGACCAAACTATTACAACATTCAAGTAAAAAAATCAATCAAAGTGGACTGCATAAATAGGATCTTGCTGGAATTCTAAGAGTTCTCCTTTTTCTAGTGATAAAAATACATTTTTATTTAAGAAAGAAAAAAAATACCTCTCTGTCGGGTCTTGTATCTTCACCATTATCTAAAAACTGAGCATTTGGTTGGACAAACAGAATTTGGTCAGAAATGCAACAAACGAGACTTAAAGTAAAGCTTTAAATTTCCACATGTTCATCAGATATTAACGGACACAAACACGAGTTCTATGAAGATGCATGTCTATAAACAAGGGATTAAAGTAAATGAAATAACCTTTGAATGGTTTTTACTGGTTGTCTATAAACCAGCTTCGTGAAATTTTGTTCTGCTATTAAAAGCCGCATCAACAGCATGTGTTTCCTTAAAGTATCTGTAGCATACGAGCAGATTTATGCCTAATATCTTGGAAGTGTCTCTGTGGTTTGTGCACATGTTCATCTAAGTAAAGTGGCTTGTCAAAGGCCGCAGGAAACTCAAACACATCCAGTAAATGTGTTTGTGATGGTTTCATCCCAGCTGGGAGTCGGGCAAAATGACACACACAAACTTTCCATTATAAGACATTTTGTTAAAGATCATCTCTGAACTTTCTCTACCTAAAGCTCCTTACAATCCCATAACCCTTTAACAAATGATTGATGGGGCAAAGACAAAAACATTTGACAGCAAACACGCTCAATTCCTCTGTTGATCAGAAATGCATGAAGTTTATAGGACCTTTACAATGAAACACAAAAATCCAACACTGTGTTAAGTGTTAACACTGGAATTCACATTAATAGAAATTAAAATCAATTCACAAAACACAGCGGGTACATATTGAAAACAATGATGATACAGTTTAGAAAACATTAAAACATTTTTACGCAGTGCAACAACTTAACAACAGATTTTTCGTTCATGTGACCCAAAGAGAAGAGAAGTGGGGGACAACAAGCTTTATCTCAAAACATTTAAATAAGTCTTCATATAAAATCATTAAATAATGAGTAAATTAAAGTAATAATGCTAAAAGAAATATATCTCACTGCATGCTATAGGCATTTAGTTTAAGATATTTGACCTTTGAACTATATCATTCATGAATATAACAGAGATGAGATGTTAGTATTTATTTCTCACTCGTTGTGTTTTATTTAGTTCTAAATGTCTCCTATGGCTGTTTCCAGATATATTAAATCATTACTTGAGTCAAAACTCAACCTTTAAAAAACTCTAAAAATAGTTTGACTGAATCCTAAAGCAAACGCATGAAAAACACATACAGAGTTACGGCTGGTCAGTTTCACATCACTGTCAAAGGAAAAGATTAGTGGTTAGACTTTTGGGCAGTCCACTCATGAGTGAGTTTCACAGTGAAGAGGATCGATGTCTTCCGTTATATTAACAACCACCTGAGATGACTGAAAAGTACTGTACTATGAACCTTCACCATAACAACATCATCAGCATATGAAGAACTTCACTACATCAGCTGCTTCCACAAACTAAAATCTGGCCAATTTTCAAATAAGTTTGTGTCTAGATTATATCTGACCCTATATCCAAAATAAATTATCAATGAAATTTTGCATAAAGAGGCCGTTTACATGTTCCATGATTTTAATATTTGTAACACAAAAGTAAAAACTTATTTACACCCTAAGACCAATTTGTCAGCATCTGTTAGGTTTGTAAATAACAAACTTGGTCTTTTTATTATTGAAAAAGGTTATAACGGTTATAACGTTTTCCTTTATGCAAAATCTTTTGAAATTTTCTTTAAATGTAGGGAAAAATGATCCTTGATATAATCAATCATTTAAAAAGTGACTAAAATATCACCATGAACTTAAAAGCAGGACATGTTCTGACATAAAATCCACCAGTTTAACATTTACAGAAGGATGAAAATAGTCAAATGTCAGGGATGTCGAGAAAAATAATCCAATCCAGACCTTACAGAGACAAAAAAGAAAAACAAGTAAAAGACAATCTTTAAACATAGCATTCCTGATTCATGGCTGGTCTATGTACAAGCTTTCTTTCGGTGTCAGGTATTTTGTTCGAGACTCTTTTTTGAGACGAACACAATAATATTGAAATGCTTCAAAAGTCCTGTAACAGTGCAGTGAACCGGGCTTTATGTCCAAACCCCAGAAACAAACAACTTGTGTCATGCAGTCGCTGCCATCTTAAGAAAACCTCAAGCGAGCAAACAAACAACGAGAGACAAACAACTCAAAGAGAATCTTCTGATTCCATGCAACTATAAAATTCTTGCGAATCTTCAGAAGATCGCTATTGTAACAGCGTCTCAGTCCAGATTTAATCTATTCACACATTTGCTTGTCAACACATTAAACAGTTTCCACAAGCATTTTATTGAGTCCCAGTCATTCCAGTATGACTGTAGTGGTTTTGAAAGGTTGTCTGTAGTGATGGAGCTCCACTTCGTCCTCAAATCTCTCAATGATAAAGCAGCATCAACTCAAGAGACTATACGTGACCACAGGAAATGATTTCAAAGAAAATCAAACACCACATTGTACCCTCCAGCGAATGTTCACATGGTTTTATGTGTTTTGAAGAGATCGCTCATCTCAAGATCTCAGAAGTCAATATCTTCCGTCTTGAGCTTTAGGCTTCAGAGCTCAGAGATGTTCTGGTGGGACTGGGGGGCAGACGGGCTGCGGCACTGTGCTCCGTTCTGAAACTGTATTCATACTGACAGACAAAGAGACATGCAGAATAAATTGAGCAGTGTCTGTGAGTGCATTTACTAGCTAACAATGACCTCTAGTGGCACAATATAAAAAATTAACCAAGTTTTTGTTAAATCATGGCTAAAGGGATAGGTACAGAAGCGTATTGCATTCACTTGAGAAAATATTGCATTCACTTTTCTGTATTAACGACTTAATTATCTCAGAATTACGAGATAATTTTTCATGAAAAAAAATATTTTGCTCTGTTTTTCTGTATTAACGACTTAATTATCTCAGAATTACGACGCCCTAATAACAATACCATTTATATAACTTAAAGACAGCAGTATCTCCCAATGTCTCAAAACCCAGAGTAAAATAAAACTGGATTAAACTTGAAAGGCGGGACATGTTTCCTTACGTGCAATCCATATAAAATAGAGGTGCTAGCAGGATTTTGATGGATCTCGTTAAATCAGAAAATATTCTAATAAATCAATTTTTTTTTAAATTATCTCGTAATTCTGACATAATTTAGTCTTTAATACAGAAAAACAGAGCAATTTTTTTTTTTGCTAAAGTGAATGCAATACGCTTCCGTAGATAGGTCAACCGAAAATAAAAATTTGCCATCATTTACTCTCCCTCTTGTTGTTTCAAACCTGTATGTTTCTATTAATTCCACAGAACAGAAAAGAAGATATTTAGCAACAATCTTCAAAATATCTTCTTTTGTGTGCTTCCAATGAAAGAAATTCAGGTTTCAATGAACAAAAGGGGGAGTAAATAACAGCAATGGCAAAGTTGTAAAGTGAAAATTACATTTCAAATATGATTCATCAACCTGAGTAGATGAGTATGTGGTTGCTGAGCAACACTGCTTTTTGCTTATCCAATCAGATTTTAGAGGTTAAAAAAGTTTTACTATTGTTTCCTGCTACTATTATACAAAAAAACACAATAAAACCATTTAATACAATTTATGGTATTTCAGACTCACCTCTTTCTCAATCTCCGCTAATGTCTTGATCCTGATGCCCATGAGATCCACTTGCTGCAGCTACACAACACACACACACATTTAAACACAAAACATCTATACACAATACTGAATACTGTCGATAGAACTCAAGAGCAAATACTCACATCGCTGGAGGCACAGGCAAACTTATCTGAGATCATGAAAGGCACTCCGTCCATAGCTGTAAAAATACAGCTCGTCAGTGTTTACAAGTGTTACGAATACATGCGGTTAACTGTTACTCATGATGGTATTACAATTATTCTTCAAGCGTGTGACATGAGAATCATTCTGCAGGAAGAAGAGATGTTGTGATTCATCACTGCACACCACTTGGAAGATTTTGAGCGTGATGAGAGTCATGAATCCTCAAACCATTACAGACACGATGATGGGATTTTAGAAGAAAGATTTAAATGTGATCAAATATAAAAGATGATTTGGTGACAAAAATGAACCTAATGTTAATTATCAGCCATAAGGTTTCATCCCTCATCAACACTTAAATCTCACTATAAACTGTAAATGTTCTCTTGATCTCTTTATTTCCAACAGTGAATGAAGTGCATCCCTTTATCTTCCATCTTTACAATCACATTTACATATTAAAGTAATAAAATACTGAATATGATGTGAAGCTGATCTGAAGAAGATCAGGTGGGTCATGTACCAGTGATGGCATAGAGGTTGGAGTTCTGGTGTTCAACATCTGGTCTGGTTGTGCTTTTCCTGAAACACGCTGGCAGGGTCATGGATATGTGCCTGTGAAGAAACACAAATGAAGTAATTAAACAAACATCTGTACAGCTTTCCTTCTCAAAACTTATGTTGTCAAGGGTTTCAAACAATGTCAAAGCTGTGCTTCAATAAAGACCCATGTAATATAACTTCTTTACAGACATAAGCCTGTAAGTTGTGTCTGTAAAGCCTCAAAAAACTCATGCCTGTAAAGCTTGCACAGCACAAAAAGCACAGACATGAGATACACTTTTTGATACGTTCTATAAAAAGAGTTGATATCACATATGTGTCAAGAGCAGACAGACAGATAGGAAGTGGGAGGAACCCATGAAAAGGAAACAGCTGGAAATCTGGATACTTCCTTTGACTGAGACTCAAGGACTCAAAACACAGAGACATAAACATAAGACATAAATAGAGAATTCTGCACAGCTGACATCACAAAGCTCATTCCCCCAACACAAAAACCTTCAGAAGTTACAACATAACCACACAACTACATGGAGAAAAAGTAACATAATTTCCTTGTTTCTCTTCCACCTTTCTCTCTCTCATTCTGTCTTTATTCTGCAGCTGCGTATAACACATTCATTTCACAACTTCCTGATGGCTCAAACACAGATTTTCACATACTTGGGCAAAACGGGAGCCGGAGTTGAGTTGGAGTTGCTAGTGACGGTCTGGATGCTGTTGGTAGTGGTGGTGGAGCTGTTGTTCAGGACGGGTGAAGACTCTTGGGTGCGTGGCACCTTTCCCATACGATACCAGATGCCCATATTATTCAGCTCTCTGTTGAAATACCACATACAAAACAAACCACGCACTTTGAGTCCTAAACAGATCTTAAATATATCTGTGATATATTTGGTATGAATTGTAGTCTTTCTGCTTCTAGGTCACATGACCTGTGAAGTCAGCATGAGGTAACTGACCCTATGAAGGTATACTGTGGTGGTGCCTGTTTGGATCGTCCTAAGATTCGGATGTCACAGATGGCTGCTTCGGTGGAGTCTCGTGGGATGAATTTAATACATAACCTTCTCTTTCTAAACGCTGGCTCCTCTGATGATGGACAAAGTGAAAGAGAGAGAGAACACAGAGAGATGGAGGTGAGTGTTGACAGTATGAAAGTGGATTATTTCACACAAATTAATTAATTATTCATTATCAGAATGGAACTTAATCCACAAGGCCATTTCAGTTATGCCTGACATAAAGACATCACATCTGAAACTCTTCTACAGTTGATGTGTGCTCTAGACGTGTACAAACTCTACATTATGGTTTAATTACTATATATAGACCAATAAATGATTTAAACCAATGCAAATGTTATTTTCCTTTCATGGTTCAAGATTTATTTCATGCTGCGGTGCAATCTAAGATGCCATCTTGAGCTTAGTGCAAACAAATGATTTTATATAGAAATGTTATTTTATCCTGCGACACATGCATGTATCATTAAAATTATATATAGTTAACCTAAATGTAAAGTTAAATTCGCCGAACATTGTAATATTTAAAAATGTTAGTAAGTGATGCATATAGAACATTTTCTTTTGGATAAAATGTTTATCTAAGTAGAGCATTTGAAATCAAAACCCCTGACATCTTGCTTTCGTATTATATAAATTGTGTTTTGAAAGATGATTATTGTAATGGCAGGAGAATGTAGTTTTAACATCTGAGAGGAGAAATGGCACTTACGTGTGTCCACTGTTTCCTGAATAGGAATAAATCCCACAGGCAGCGTGTCCTTGATGTCGATGAGCTTCATGTCTACAAGCACATTTCCTAAATGACTCTGGAGAGATTCATAAGAATTACTGACTGGAAAAACTGAACAGAGATCAAACACTCATAATCTCCCCAGAGCACCTCTTAACGTTTTAATGTGAAGCATTAAGCTACAAAGTTGATAAAATCGTTTCCAGATGGATATTTTAAGACATAAAATCATATTCCTTCCACTATTTAAATCTAAACATTCAGCTATTTGCACCCAATTATTTACCTTTTCTTGATACGCTGTTTTATATTTTTAAACAGTACATATGAGAATAGATGAACGTGTCAGGTACACAAACATGTTTGTTTGATAAATACACTAAACATTTAGTAAAACGGATTTTAGTACGGGATATCCTGTATAGGGGCTTTGAAAAAACCCACAGACCATAATATTGCTAATCACACTGTATAACATAAAATATTGAGTGAAAGTTTACTTTGCTTGTGGTTTCATAATATCACAGAGAATGAACAAACCTTTAAACATTCTTGCTGCAGAGGCTTTTATTTTATGAACATAGAAATTGATTTCAAAACAAACAGATTATATCATTCTTTACTTAACAAAGATGTCATCAACGTGTTTCAGCTAGACAGAACATATTCTGGGTCAGAAGAGCATTTATTTATGACTTCTGACTGCTTATAATATAGATATAAAAGACACACTGTATATTTATATTACAGAATATACATGCATCCAAATATCTTGATGAAGAATGACTCACGTTTTCTTTAGAGAAGGCTCTGGTGAAACACAGATAGCGGGTCACCTTGGATTTGAACAAACCATCTTTCCACAAGTCTGCATCAATCCCATCTGTAGTTTGTGCAACCTACCGGAGCCAAACAAGAACACAATTCGTTTCATTGTTATCAAGATTTTCCATTTGATAAGAGATACTTTCTGTTTCTCTGAGCGGTTTAATAACTCACAGAAAACAAGAGCTGAAGTCAAGAGGTGAATTATAAAGAAACATGGACTCACAATAATGACAAAAAAACATTTAAGATATAAAAATACAATTGAAATACTCTGTATAACAAATTATATTTTACATTTACAGACTGAAGAACTCTCAGAGGTGTCTGGCCTTTTTCTTACAGGTCAAACTGTACAGGGCAATATTTGCAAAGAAAGAGGAAAAGTTACATTAAAGACATGTGGGTAATAGGGGCATTAAATGGACGGTTGAGACTAAAAGAATCTACCTCCCAATTTTTGTAGAATTAAAATCTTACAAAGCATTCCGCTCTATGTCTGTCACCTTTGCCATACACTGTACTTGCAGACCAAAGCAAAGCATCAAACAAGGATTGATCAGCTTGAAACACGACACATCTACTGACTGTAAACCTAAACACTTAACTTCAACTCTTCTTAAGTTTCTTTGGATAGAAGCATTATCCTGACAGCATCATACTCAACAAGAATGATGCTCGCTGTACAAACACTGATGTTTGACAGTATGGGTGCCTGCTGTTGTAATGCAGTTGCTTAGGTGATCCCAGTGTATTTGGGTTGTTATTTAGTTGAAGTGGAAAGGAAAAAGAAGGCCCAATATCAATCAGTGTCAGTTAAACATAAAACGCGGTGTACTTAACCAGTCGGTTTCAGTTAAATGATAGTTAACATAAAAATAAATTTAATAATGTTTATGGAGTTGATTCACAGCCTAAAGTTATTTTTATTTTTCACAGAATCTATTTTTTACAAGTTGCCTATGCATATATTTAACACATAAAAATTTAGTATCGGAACAAAATATCTGTTCTTTATATAAGCAGAGCCTCACACAAACATGCCTGAAATGCCAGTTTTACGTCATAAAATTTGACAATCTGAAATAGTCTACCCTAATGTATACAGAAGTTCAGCAGATGTAACCTTAAACATTATTGTAGTGTTGTTAAAAACACTGCAGAGATGTCCAGGGCAATGGGTTTTTGGTTTTGCTTTTTTTGAAGTTCCAAATAACAAAAACTATTATAGAAAAGTATATCTTATAAAGAGGTTTGGGGTCTCCATGGGTTTGATGTTAAACAGACAGAACGAAACAAGTGTCTTGTTGTCAGCGCTGAAAACAACAGATCTCTCTCTCTCTCTTAAGGTCTGATTCATGCTCCGTTTGCGTGTAGACTTCAGCGATTCTTCTTTAACAGAACGGTCTTTCACAAGCTAGCGATTCACACAGGAAGCATTGTTCAATAGTGTGCTGGGGTGACAACAGTGACTGAAACAGCCAAAGGAAGCAAAATTCCCACTGTGAATTCTGTTGCCAAAGTACATTATTCAAAACCCTTCATGAAAAAATGACTGTGTCTGAACTCTTTCTAAAACATAAAGAAACCCTTCAGCCAAATGTAAAAAACAGCTGGTAAATATCTCAGGGAAACAGATGAGCTATTACAGGCCTCTTCTCAGTCCCCACTGGTTTTATTGTGTAGATGCTCAAATAGCTTCCAGCATTTGAAAGTCAGGTGCTGGAAAACACGGATCGTATTTCCCCCGGTCTGTTCATGTCGAGGAACAGTGTTCCTCCGGTCAGTAATATTCTAAAACTGAGGGTTTGAACGCTGCAGAAACACTTACATCTAACAAGACTCTTCATATTACATCCGAATGCATTGTGGTTGATTTCACATTCACTACTGTTGTTCTTAGCCCAGTAGTCTTGCCTTTATAACTTGATTTAAACGGATGATTCTAGATGATTCATACCACGTCATAGCCGGTAGGAGCTCTGTTTCTGGAAGCCACAACCCCTACACCAGTGATGGGGTCCATCGGCATCTCTGGGAGAGCATCTGACAGGTCTCGTACTTCAGGCATCATGGAGGAATTCTGGGAAGACAAAAGTATTACTGCCTTTAGTTGCTAACCTTCAAAACCCCACGGACAGAAACCAGACCATAAAACACATCTGATGACGACAGCATTTGTTTCATCTGTCTAGGGAAAATTGTATAGTTATATTTTATATTTCTTCAAAAAAAATGGCATACAGTCAAACATTTGGCAAAGATCTTAATAAATTTATAACTTAATGAAAATACTAAAAAGTACAACCAGATGACTTAATTTAAAGCTTAGTTGGCATCTTCTGCATTTTGAGAACATTAAACTTTGTTTAATATGGTCTCTTGTGTGTTTCGGCTATTCAAAAGCAAGGATCTCTGGATTAGTCACATTTCCACAAGCCAACATTCAAACACATCACATGGTGAGAAAACACAGAACAGAAAAATAAGACAATGCCAAAATATCAAGATGGATACACAAATGAAGCCAAGTTTCATGTGTGAACGTAAAGTATTGTGCTACACAAACAGAAGAAGATTCTAGAGATCAATCTTTAAAGGAAGATGGTCAAGAAACAGTCCGGACAAGATTCACATTTACTCTTAACGTTCAAGACCCCTATACATTTCTTTCTCTAGAAAATAATTTCCTCTAAAGCTTGATAACATTCACTTACATTTATTTTGAATGTGCAAAACTGTAAATTTTACATGTGAAGATAACTTGCTTTGATGAATAAAGTCTAACACCATTGGTTCTCATTAAATATCTCGGAGATATTTGAGATGTGATATAAAGGAATTTTCATACAATGCCATTAAGGCTGCATAATTCATTGTAAAAACTAATTGGGATTACTAATACGGGTAAAACAATTACATAATGGCCAAAAGCCTCAATTACAGCTATCCATTTTTGCTCTTTTAAAAATCTAAATTAGTCAAATTAAAGTTAAAGTTACGTTATATTTTATAGTTTTGGATTGTTAGAACGTACCGTGCAGTTGCATCACAGAGAGTTAAAAAGCATTTCAAAACTTCAATGTAAAATCTATTCCTCGACTATAATAATCCAAATTACAATATTATAGTGAATAACACACAAATAGGATTTTGGTCATAATCAAGCAGCCCTAAATAACATGAATGTTTAGTTTCACAGATGAAAGTCAAACAGGTTTCTGAACATTTCTTTATTGTCAATGATAAACTACCTCTTGCTGATGCCAAAACAGTTTACAGAATACCAAGACGTCTTTTGTGATTCACCCGCTTTTAAAAACCAAACAAGAATGTACATGTTCTTCTTACAAACAGTGACGTTGGACCACAGATCAACAGATTAAACAAAGACTTCATAGGAAAATTGCTCGGTATGGGTGTGATACGCATAATAAAACGACTTGTGGATTACTCAGAGATATCTCGATATCACCTCAATTGCGCAGCAAGAAGCTTGTTTCTTGTTTCTGTGCGTACAGTGAGTAATGTATCTGAATACAAATGAAAGCAGTGTTTGAGGAGTCTTTGGAGGAACCTTGGTAACAAGAGCCAGTTTCAGCGCTCAAATAAGCTGTCGAATGTGTGGAGCGCATGGAAGCGGCCTGCAGAGAAGCAAACATCAGACAGTGGGGCGAAAGGGAAAGAGAGCGTGTGAGATCAAACTGAGAGCATGTGAGAACTTCTCCAGAGACATGAGAGAGTGTTTAAAATAGGTGTTACATGACAGTCGACAGCGAGAAACTCAACCAGGAATAGACACCGTCTGTTGACAGGAGAGAAATGCTGATCTTAGTAAAAGCGAAATGAATCCCAGTAAAAACACTTGATATCAAAATCCTTCATCATAAAGTTCAGACGCCTGTGAAACAAAAGCACAAAAGCAGGATAGGCTTTGACACACTCGTTCAGAACCCAGGACAGATCTTATTACACCCTACACATGCGTCTCAGTAAGACTTGGGATGGCAGACGCCGGCGGTGCCGAGAGGAACATCTGGACTCCTGATGAAGACCATTTGTTCGTGTGCTTGTTCAACACCACGCCACCTCTCAAAGAAAACACGTTTGTTTGCTCAGGTGAATCAAACGAATGCTGTCAGACGAAAGCAACACCGACAACCGGACATTCGACATAAATCTGCTTCCATACAAAAAAGACTTCCATCTCTCTCTCGAACGTTCTCTGCTTCCGTTCCTCGATGGTGGAACGATCTGCCTCTGGCTTCACGCTTGTCAGACTCGGTCTCTATCTTTAAAAAACACCTAAAAACTCATCTTTTCCGGCTACATCTAACTCACTAACTCACTTCTTTTCTAACTACTCTATCAAAAAAGACAAAAAAGAAATAAAATAAAATAATTTATATATATACTATTTGTAACTTCTCTCTCTGTGTAACTCGGTAAAATTGTTGTAGCACTTGTTCACCTATTGTTGTATCGGCTATTTACCGCTTCATTGTCTCCTCGACTATTGTAAGTCGCTTTGGATAAAAGCGTCTGCTAAATGACTAAATGTAAATGTAAATACACACATGTCTGCGGTTATTGTGTGCTGTTCACCGATGCATGTTAATGTTTTCATGTCTTAACTTTGAGTCGCCCGTTGTTTCCCACAAAGCACTCCGACCACAACAAACGTCACGTATAGGAGTATTATGGGATAGATTTGTCCATCAGTCATGAGTCTCTCAGGGAAATCCGATCCATCAGATATAAACTATGATCTGATGGAAGAGATCTGTCAAATATTGAAGCGTAGAGACAAACATCAGATCTCAAATCCAGAGTTATCCTCATGTCCCTTACGCACGACTCGAACCTAAGGGATTGGATACCGCACATTCTTCAAAATATCTTCTTTTAAAACATACATGATTCAAGTGACACGAGGGTGAATAAATAACCTGGGCTTTGACACTAGGCCCAAATCCTATGGGATGTATGCATACACAAGC
>CM065660.1:4642224-4697224 GCA_033220385.1 Triplophysa yarkandensis
TATATATTTTGGTCACTTTCCCTTTTTATGTAAGAAAATGTAGATATTATAGTAAAAACAAAATGAAAGTTAGAACTGAATTCATTTTCTGCAGTGTTCATACACATCAATCTCGAAGCCTGTAACCCATGTGGGTTATTTGTTAGCTGAATGGTATAAATACCCTGTCAGCTGTGCCCACTGATCTAGCAGCAGTTTGATCGGTGCCATCTGGAGAGCTGGCAGACATGATAATCTCTCTTTAATTACATAAGTTGTGCCATCGGATACTGGGAAAATGTAGGGCTCCCCATTATGGATCATGTGTCCCACAGCAGATGTGTGAATCGATGATATTTGATTTTTACAGAAATGCGCAGAATTATTCTGATCTAGTGATGGGTGTCTAGACTGCATGTTTGTGATGTCATATAGGATTAAAATATCAACAGATAAACATTTGTTAGGGATTTAGTTTACAATTCTTTGAGATTTGAATTCAAGTAAACCAGCAAACATTTTATCCCATGAGTCAGAAAACAGTTCAATTATTTTGATGCATGTAAAGTTTGTTAGAAAGTAGAACAAACTCTTTGAGAAATATCAAATACAATGTACTTCATTGATATTACAGGGTTTCAACATTGCATTGGTAAACTGAGCACTAAACCTTAAGCTTAACATTTTTTACAGTATTTATTCTCAATTTTTGGGGCTGTTGTCCTGCTGTTATTTGATCACCAGGGGGTGCCATTGACACTTTTTTACTATTCTTCACCAGCTCATGGGCAGAACTTTCTGTGACCATCTAGGACCAATTCCATATTCTTCTATGGTTTGGAAGAATTCTATTGAAAGGTAAATAAACTAGAATTGGATATTGTTTCAGTACTTCCTACAGTAGGGTGATTTACTGCTGCTGGCCTGTTGCTAAGGTGTTGCTATGGTATGCTGAGTTGTTGTTTTCAGTGGTTTACAATTAAATGTCGGATGGTTCTTGTTTTTGATGGTTCTCTCTAGAAACAATTCAAAAGAACCCAAGTGTCTATGAAAATATTAGTGGTGTACATCCGCATTATGTATTATTTAAAATATAAGCCGAAGGCATGGAAACAATCCTATACTCTAAAATGAACCATACCATGTTCATACTTGATCCAGCAATGCATTTAGAGTCGAATGAAGCAGAATTTAGGATTTAATAATTCTATATTAAAAATAGCCCAGCATTTTTTTGATGCGAGTATAATGTATATCTGGAACACAAATGGTGATGGGCGGTTATAATGCAAAATAATAACATTACGAAACTTAACATCCATCATTGATTTAAAACATTTTGGTTAAAAAAGAATGTAATTATTTGATATGTTTGTATTTTTTACACATTGCGTTTTGAAAGTGTTAATGTTAGTTATCTTTTGTCACCTGCTGTATGAGGTATCTTTTGTTTGAGGGTTGGAAATAAGAGTCATCCTCACACCGTGTACTGTATCCTTTTTCTCACTGTCCAGTTGGTGTGTAGGTTGTGTGGATGCATTTTCTGTTTTCTTGTTTATATATCTGACACAGAATTCTCACACCTACAAAAGCATTCCAAAACCCTTTTTATTTGCACGCTTACTTATGTTTGTTTATCTGTATTTTCCATGCGTGAATCTTATCCTCTGTACTTTTTTAATGGCTGCATTAGAATTTTTTACAAAATATCTTCTTAATGACTACAGTATATCTTATCTTATTTGCGTCATGGTAAAGAACCCGTTCTGTAAGAGGTTTCTCTCTATCTGTCATGGGGTTATCAATCGTACCCCCTGTGCCGGGCACCCAGAGGTCAGAGGTCACCGCAGTCCATAGACAATGTCATATATTCCCTGCTTTGAATTCTTTGTGACTGACAGGCCGGACTTATCAGAAAATCTCCAATGAGAAAGGTTGTATTCTCTCTTGAACTGATAGAGACCATGCCAACTGCCCTCCAGTTTATGTGAGACAATTGGACAGGACCCAACAGAAATTCGCATGCTCCGAGGTTGCTCTATCATAACTCAGGAGTTTGGATAAGTTCTTATCATTACAAGGTTTATTAGAAATTGAAACAGAATCGAAAGACAGTGTTGAAATAAATGAAGAGTGTGAAGGTGGACATTTGTGGAGGTAAATAATAAGAATATCAGTAAATTTGATGAGAATTGTTTGAATTCATATCGAGATCTTCAATAGTATGACTTTTGTTTGCCGACAAATCTGAGCTCATTGTTAAGATCTCTTCTGCAATAAGGGAGATATTTTGAGATTTCTGGCTCAATTTCTTAAGATGCAGATAAGACGTAAGCAAGAGTTTCCATTTGCTCTTATGAAGTCTCACTGATTTAGAAAAAATAATAAAGAGAAACAAGATTATGTTAATTTATGTGCATGGGAAAACAAGGAATCTTCAAAGAATCCTTATTTTTTGAAGCATGTTCGTGGTCAAATACATTTAAAAGTCATGCATGGATCTCTCTCTCTCTCTCTCTCTCTCTCTCTCTCTCTCTCTCTCTCTCTCTCTCTCTCTCTCTCTCTCTCTCTCTCTCTCTCTCTCTCTCTCTCTCTCTCTCTCTCTCTCTCTCTCTCTCTATCTCTATCTCTCTCTCTCACTGCTGAAGGCTAAGAGACTATGGTACAGCTTTATTCCTCGACATTCACTTTTTCGTGTAAGCATTCATGGAAAGGTCATGAAATTACTCACGACAAGTGATGCTACTGTCCTTATATAACTTGCTGTACACACTGAGCACTGTTTTCTATTTACATTACACATTAAACGGGCAAGAAACTAGCATGGATAATATTTATATATATATTATGTATATATTATATATTATGTATGTATGTTTGTATGTATGTATAATTCTAATAATTTTTCAGTTATAATTAAATATGATAAAAAAAACATTATAATAATTCTGTCATCATTTACTTACCTGAGTTGTTTCAAACCCGTATACATTTCTTTGTTTGGTTAAACAAACCAAATATAAATTTGGTTATATTGGATTATTTGAAAATAATGCTTCTAAGGAAACAGTACTTGGTACCCAAGACTTCCATAGTAGGACAATCACTTTATGTTTGTTGTTCTGTTGAATACAAAACGAGGTATTTTCAAGAGGGATTCCCAGGGTTACATTTTTAATTTTTTCCTTCTATGGCAGCCAATCAAGTCCAAGGGACTGTTACAAACATTCTTCAAAATACAGGAATTTTTGCAAAGTAAGTAATTCATGACAGAATATTTTATTTGGTAGAACAACCCCATTAATATGAACATTTATTCTACCGTCACCGTATGAATGTGACTTTAAGTCACGCTGTGATAAAATCTGACATCATGCTTTCAATTGTAAGTGCAGTTTCAACAACTCCCACCTGAGACTGAGAAGAATGAGCCACCATGCAGACCAAATGACAGTCCGAGCTGAAAATAAATGTAATGTGGATAAGTTATGAATGCTTAACCAAATAACAACCCATCATGCTCAAACTTTTGCTTTAGTTTCAGATGTCTCAGATACTTCTTCTGAGAAAAGGAATCAGAGATCTCACGAATGTGTTCCTTTTCAAAAGAGATCTCAAAAATGTCTCAAACTGAGCTGGTCAAGTCTACGATGAAAAGTCGGTACTAATGACGATCTCAATATCAGATTCATTTTCAAATTTTCTTTCTTGTTTTTGCCGATTGTAATTTTCTCATGACCTTGTGTTTGGTCTGGGTGGCATGACCGTCATAGAAAGTCTTCGTAGTGCCTGAACTTTTCTCATCAAAATTCAATGTCTGTTACTTATGTCACTTACTTATAAAGAGTATTGAATGAAGTGCTTGTTGTATTTCCTATTTGTGAAATTTCTGGGTCTTCAGATCACAGATTTTTCCTGTAAAAAATTTGTAAAATTGATGCAGTAATTGTAAATCTATTTCAACTGATGAAATGATCATGTTTATATATATATATATATATATATATATATATATATATATATATATATATATATATATATACACACACACAGACACAGAGTATTATAATGTATGGGGTAAAACTTGTTGTAGTTCCACTTTAAACTCTTTGACCTACATTCGACCGTGTCTCTTGAATTCTGACAGCATGCTAATGTAGTGTGTATACCCCATGTGCTTTAAAACCAGAGGATTATTCTTCACAAAAGTCCTTTCGTTATGCAGATTAGCACATCCACACTTCTTTTACAGACGTCTTATACTGAAAGTTCCTCTAAAATGAAGAATTTGGCTCCTCCTTCTCATATCCACGAGCTATTTATTTATACAGATTTTCAAATGCTAGAAACATGGTATTTAAATCCACGAGCTTAGTTAATATACATATTCATGCAGACGGGATTATAAATACCGTTGGACTGAATCGGTTCACATTCAAAGGTTTTCTTGTGCAGTGTATGTAAAGAAGGGTTTTAGAACACCGGGACTTGTGCTGCATTTACAATCTTACATTCCGATCCTTCGTTTGCTTTTTTACATGTTCAGATGGAGGTTTACTATAGCTTAAAGGCAAAGTTCCCTCAAAAAAGTCTTTATTCAAGCACCCTGTATGCAACCTGTATGCATTTCTTTGTTCATCTAAAACCAAAGGAAGATATTTAAAAGAATGTCTGTAACTAAACGGATAAGAAATAAATAAGAGTCAATGGGTGATGACATTTTCTCTGTTAGTGACATTTTTTCAAATATCTTCCTTTTGATTTATCAGAACGAAGACATGTGTGCAGAACAACGTGAGGGTGGGTACATTCCCACAGAATGATCATTTTGTGTGGTACTCCCTTTCATGAGCTGACCCACTTATGCAGAAAACCCAGGTGAGCTTGACCTGTCGCTCCAGGTGCTTCAGGTCATTGTTTCAGCTGTTCCTGTTGTCTAATGAGCCTAGTTTGGCACATAAAAGACTGAGTTTGCATGGTGTTGTAAAGCCTTTTCACATTAGAGATGTGAATATTGCATTTGTTAGACACGGTGGGGTTACTAGGATGTTTCTAATGTTCCGGTGTGTTGAGAAAGGAGAGGTGTTGCTGGAGTGTTTTGAAGAAGTTGATGTCGGTACATACACTATTAAAAATAAAGGTGCTTCATGATTTTATTTTAGTCTAAATGGTTTGATAAAGAATTTTTATAATCTGAAAAACAGATTATATAAAGGCAAGATAGAAAGGAACCTTTGACGAAATGATTTTCCGTGGAACCAAAAATGGTTCTTCTATAGTATCGCTGTGAACACTTATTTTTGAGATTATACCCTTTGCAGGATCGAAGTGATTTAAAACATATAATAATATCCATCAGGATTACCTTTTATTAATCGTTTTCAGTTAATGTTTTTGGGGAAATCAAATCTTACGATGTTGTTACCAGACAATTAGAATCAAGCATTCCATCCAGTAAACGCATTAATCCTTAATTCAGTTTCTTCTTTCATCAGCATCTCTTAAACACTCGCCATCATGAGGAAAGCAGAATATGGGAAATGATCAAAGGACCTTGTTGAAATCATCCTCATAAAGTCGGCTTAACATGTTCTTTCAGAATTCTAGTGTTCTCTGTCAATGCTTGGAAATTAATCTTTGGTTAATGGCTGACACATAATGGGAGACCCAGCAAAAGCGCATTCACAGGAAATTTAGTGAATGTTTTTTTGGCACTGGAGGGAAAAGATTAATTTGGTTTCACAGCGAGCTCAAATAATGAGCTCTCTACAGCCGTCACATTGCCTGTCGTGGGGGGTTATTAATGCTGGAAATGGAGACTACCAAACGTATACCCCAAACTCACAACCTTTGTGTTTGTAGTGCTTACAAGAGGCCAAAATGTCAGTGAAAGATTTAACTGTTGAATGTGTTAAAGGTGGGGTTGCAGATTTCTCATAGCCATGGTTGATGTTCAGATCAAAACTCTAACCCTGCCTTTAAAATCAGAATGTCCTATAATAAAGTCAATAAAATCTAATAAGACCTGTCCATCATGGACCCATCTTCAAACACTAAGAATCAGATTTGTGAACTTGAATTTCAATGAAAATAACATCTAGGATTTGTGATGTTTTCATTCATTTTTATGATTTTTAGTAATGTCATATGAATGGATAATATATAAGATAATATATACAGTTAATATGTACAAAGCATTTTTGTTTATTGATTTTACTTAAACGTTACATTTCCTCTGAGCTGAAGTGCTTCACAATTCTTACTGAAGGAAAATCTAAATGGGTCTCGAAGAACACGAGGTTGAGTAAATGATGACAAAATGTTCATTTCGTCTGAGCTTTTCTTTTAACTGCATCTCTGCATACTTTTGTATTCATGAAATAACACATTTGTATCAGGTTGGCATGCACCTCATAGGCCGCTGTAATGATTGCATTACCGAAGCACGCTTTAGGCACACGCTGGCAAATTTTACATGATAATTTCTTCATCTGAGCGCATGATAAATCCAGTTCTTCATTTTATTCCTCATAACACTATATTTCCAGGACTTTTTCCACTATAATACACACGCTAACAGGCACTCCCCAGTACGTCATATATCTCCGGAATGCTGCTTTTTGTTTCCAGCACAAGTGTTTGCCAGGTCAGTCATTTGTTTAGCAAAATAAATGAAGTTTGTTCGCATGTAGCTCTTATTTATTTCGGGAGGAGATGGATGAAAAGTCTTGCTCATTGCCCGCAGTCACAGCTCAAGACATGAATATTAAAATCATTTGCTTTCCGCAGATTTGCTGAGTGGGGGAAATTTATTTTTCACCCGCTAGAATGTATTATTCATCAGCGTATGTAAATAATGTATGACTGGGAAAATTAACCCCTCGCCTTTGAGACGACACCGCAGTCAGGCTCTCAATGGGCAATTATGTGCTTGGATTAATGAGGTTATTAATATGGGCAATTGGCTTAAACACTCTGTATCCAGGGAGTCATCTTTTATTATCTTAATTAAACAAATCAAACCTGTTAACAATATTGCTCTTTTCGATTCTGTCTTTCATAGGTCAACGGTTGATGGTCCGTAGAGTCGCATAACAGGTAAAAAGATTGAATTAGTTTAAGGTCTTCTTTTAAGTTTGTTGTGGTCTCCTTCACATGAGAAGACCAAACACTTAGATCCAGCTCAAGACGTTTCTTCGCTTGTACCAAGACGTGTTTGCAGAACGTGTCCCATGGATTTTAACATGCAAGCTGTGGTGTTATGCAAATGAAACACCTGTTTGCTCACACACAAGGTGAATTTTCCCACGTTTGCAATCACCTTCTATTGCAAATTCTGTATTATTTAACCTTGAGTTTATAATCATGTCAAAAAATCTGTTCTTCGCATTTTAAATATAAAACTTCTTAAAGAATCGACGCCACTTTATGAAAAAAACGGAGAATATAAATGCTTAGAAAATGTTTATGTTTGTGTATATTTTTTATTATACTACGCCAATCTTCACGGTCTAAACATCAGAAAATATCAAGGGCAAAAAAATGGGTTATGAACATGACATTAAAATGATTTTGTTCTTAAGAATAAAACAAAGGATTTCTGGGAATTAAAATGAAGAAACCTGAAACAAAACTATTTCGTAAAGGAAAAATAACTGCTCATAGAACCTAAAATAGTTTTTATCCATATACCAACCTTATGGACATGATAATCCTGAAAAGGACAACTGATTGAATGGAAAATCATGCCCTCAAAATGAAACGTAATGACCTCACGTGTGTATTTGAAGTACTTAAAACCTTCATTTATTCATGGTAAGCTATTTGTCCAACATCGGTGGAAAAACCTATAGCTTCCACGCTGTCTTGATCAGAATCTAGTATTAGAAAATATAGAAATACTGTATCTTCTTTCTTTTCAAATGCATAATACATAATTATTTGACATGTTCCATGTGTTTTACATCCATCCTATCCATCTTATACTCGTTATGTCTTTTATTTCATTTATAGTGTTGCATACTGTACAGTCACACCATATAGTATTCTGAGGACATTTCTCAAGGGTTGAAGGTCCCAGCATTCATTTGTACATCATTGAGAAACCACGGCTGTTTAGTGAAGGAAACGCAGAATACTCTCTAACTCCCTGCATTCCTCATTCATCATCATCATAATAATATTTGCTTTTATACGCTCTGCTCGACTATTACAAGAACAACAATCTCATCACACTGCAGGGGTGCGAGACCTGCGCTTCAGGCTGTTGTGTGTGAATTCAGAAAGCGAGAAGGAAAACAAGACAAGGAATAATTAAACGGGAGGATGAGAAGATCAGACTCTTTTATTACATCATGCCAGGGATGTAAGTGTTGCGGGAAGAGATGATTTGGTTGTCAGAGGTTTCTGATGTCATTGTCTTGAAAACGTCTTGCTTATTTCCGATCATTGTTGTCTCTTTCACCACCCTTAAGTGATGCCAATATTCCAGAACAGAATAACTGAGATGCATGGACATTCCTATAGAGTGAACCACATGAGGACGAGACGTTCCTCTTCAGGAGAAACAAAGTACCCTTGTTGAGATCAGACATGTTAATGCTGCTATGAGTAAAGCTTTGAGCAGATGGCAAGTCGTGAAATTTGATGAAGCTGTTACTCTGGTGAGGAAGCAGCTGTAGGTGAGATGAGAGATAAGCAGACTTCACAGGTGCTGCCGTCTGCCAGTAATAACATCAAAGAACAAAAATCATTACACCATCCCAGCTGGAAAACCAATCGCTTTTATGAGCGACGTGTCCCAAGCGGACCTTTAAATATCTCTGTACGTACATGAATTCTTATGTCTCCGTGATTACCCGACGCTTAACGTGATAGTTCAGCCCAAAATGAATATTGTGTCATTTTTTTCTTGTGCTCTTGTCATTTCAATCTTCTATGACCTTCTTCCACAGAACACAAAAGAAGATATTTCGAAGAAAGTTTTCTTTGATAAAAAGTCCCCGACATTTTGCAAAATACATATTTTTGTGGAAAGAAACAAGGGTTAATAGGACAAGAGGATGAGCAAATGAATGTTCAGTTTAATGAATTTTTTTTTTTGTACATATTGATTGTGTCTAAAAGCAGCACAAGTATGCATAGATCTTGAGTGATTATTCAACCAAAATTAACTTGAGTCATTATTTGTTTTCTCTCTTATGCCTTCTATGACTTTCTTCCATAGAACACAACTTAAGATATTTTGAAGAATGTTCATAACTGGCTACCATTCATTTGCATTTGTTTTTCTAAAAAAATAATAGAAGTGAATGGGTGGCGATGCTGCTTGGTTCTTTACATTCTTTAAAAATATCTTTATACGGGTTTTAAATGATAAAAGGGTGAATAAATTGGGACAGCATTTTCATTTTCGAATAACCTATCACTTTAAACAATCTTAAATATTTTTTCGGTGTGTTTTTTGTGGAGTGTAAATCACTAATACGGTCATTTTTTTTTTGACAAGCTGGAATATTATGCTTGTTACGTTTTTTTTCATACAGGACAAGTATTAATAAACTTTAAAAAATGTTAAAGCCATTCCTGGATATGGCACTAGATCCCATTTTTATCCATATCAAATGAATCATCTCACCAGCCTCACAAACTCTTTATTTTGGCAATCCTCTTTTAACTCAGAATGTATCGAATAGAAATATTGCCAAAAAATGGACAGTTTAACCCAGCAGATAGTGATCGGAAGATTTCTGAGGCTTTTAGAAGACCCAAACCTGCAGGCCGTCTTCTTCCGTGATGAGTTTCAAAGGGCAGCTCTGTTCGCCGGTGACAGATCGGATCTATCTCCACAGGATGGGTTGGTCGTTCATTTCTAGCCCTTTCTCCCTACATGAAACCAGTGGGAATTGAAGATCCAGAAGAAATGAGGGGTCAGACAGAGGACAAGTTAAAGCAGGTCATGATATTTTCTTTCAGTGCTTGCTCTCACTACATGGAAAGATGCTGAAACCCACCTGCACAACCACCCGATATCGATGTGTGTATTTCACGGTATAACATTTATAATATATATATAACATTCATTCTTGTCATGGGGCTATTGTACATTACAAAAAACAGATGAAGTTGAAAGTTAGAGTTGTTGTCTTTAGTTTAGGACTTCAGAAATGGATAAACTGAGTCAAACAGAGATTGACAGGAGATAAAGCAGAAACTGAGTGTTTGAGTCTTCTGCCACCCCGAGCGAATCCCACTCCACCGCTTCTGATTAACATAATCACGGGACATTCATTATTCAGGAGGGGTGGTGAGACGCTCCAGGGGTCAGCTTTTGCTCCCTCTAATAACCCATGTTTAATATTAACAAGGCAGACAGGCCCAATGATTTGCATACGGATTATGATGCCTGCTGGCTGATGCTCGGCTGGCTGCTTGCCGTTCCATGACAATTCAAGAGGAAATGTGAAAATCGTCTAATGCATTTAACCATTATAAAACCTTTTGTGAAGAGAACATGTACGGCACATGGATGTGAAGTTGCTATGATGTGATGCTGACGGGTCTCCAGTTTGCCAAACTCAAAACTCCTTCATAGTGTTTCTTAAGAAGGAAAAACTCAATCTCAACAAAGATCAATGAGATTGAATGAAGAGCAATCAGAATCTTTTGCTTAGATACTTCTCCGTTAAAATCTAATGTCTTCAGAAGAGATCTCTTAAATGGAGAAAATCTGTCAAGGGCACAGTTAAAAAAGTTGATATTATTGGAGATCTCAAACATTTCTCATCAAATTGATCCAGATTATTTTACATCTTCTCATGTCTCTCCCCAGTTAGGTTGATCCTGTAAAGCTTCATGTTGTTGGGTTTCTTTATAAGACCTTTTCATTATACATCCGGCTCTTGTGTCCTCTCATCTTCAGGCTTTTAACTGACAGCGAGGCTAAATAAAGAATTAAAGGGCATTTTACGGCTGTCAGTAAGATGCATATTGCACCGTTGACATTTTGAAAACAAATCTTGGATTCATGAGCTATCACCGTGAGGGATCGACACAAGCTATTAGGCCACTGGCAGAAATAGACGTGAGATGGTGAAATATTGTCCTGTAATCTCACAGATTTATGAAGGTTTGTTGCTGCCTCATCGAGAAACGCTTCAGATTTATTGCCACTCAGGTGAAAATATTAATGAATCTCCATTTGCCGAAGCTGACCACGCCGTCCGCAAGCGCACAAGGATTAAGATGCCAACAAATCAAACAGCTTGTGCTTCCATCTTCTGCAACATGGCTCAGTTTTTCGCTTTATATCCAACCCTAAGCATTAAACTTTGGTTCTTTGTGTACCACAATGCAAGTTTTCATTTAATCTCATTTATTTTAAATAAAAAATAATTATGCGGTACCAATGTCAACTGTGATTTCTCTTTCTATGGTTTTTTGGCAGTCTGGTGTTTTGTGAATTCTGATGATTTTGTTGTAGGATGCAATATGTTGTACAAACTGTTTTAAATGATGGAATGGGCATTACTTCAATGAAAAGAGGGAAAGGAAATTTGTAAGATGTGATGGAGGAGAAAGTATGGACTCACAGATGGAGGAGATAAACACTCACTGCAGACATCACTCAGCACTCAGAAATAAAAAAGTAATATTACAACACTGCTGTTTATAATATTTACACAATGAGGGTGTCAAAGTGTGTACATCCATATTAAACACAATACCTAACACTGAAAATACAGCAACGTTAAAAACGAATAATGCCTATTGAATTTTTATTTTAAATAATTAATTGATTGATAAGAATATTCCCATGAAATGTTTATTAAAACACTTTTTCCATCAGAAACACAAAAAGTATGTCATTTAATATTATTAAAAACTAGTATGACTTAATGTATTCTAAACAGAGAAATGCTTTGTGTCCTCAAAGCACCAATGTTAAAAATTGAAATGCAATTCATTTAAAACATTACAAAAACCTTTAATGATATCATATTTCCCAAATGGATGAAAGTAAGAATTCGAACCGAATTAATAAATTAAAAAAACAAATAAATCAATAATTAATCAAGATTTTAAAAGAACAACATTCCGTTTTTTACAAATACAATATGTCTGTTTGAATCTAACAATAATTTGACCCAACATTCTTTCTTCTTAATTGGCAATGAACTGTAGAATATTATTGAATAAAATATTCATTTACGGTGGTGTGTAAGGGTTTATAAAGTTAATTCACAATTTCATTTTGGGGAGTCAAAAGTGTTTAATCTAAAGCACCTGACTGAAGAGTTCAAAAACAAAAGTTAAGGGTTTATTCAATATTTTCGACCAAATGTCATGCTGTACTTCTGTACACTATCTGTAACTTTCATTTATGCACTGTCAAACCTATAACGTTTAAATCATTGAATCACTGAGGATTTATTCTGGTTTCAGATCATACATATGACTGAATGTCATGATTATGGGACATTTATCATGAATAACATCAATATCCAAGTTAAATGATTACAAATGTAAAAAATCAGTTTCCCTGTTGGTCGGTACGAGATGAACTTCATCACAGCATCAGAAGATCATCAGATATATTAAAAATCATCAGGAAAACTTCTCATTTCCACAATCATTCACGTTATGTCAGGACAGTTTTTCATATGTTCTTCGGGTCAAATGTATGAAAGAACATCCAAAGCTCTCGTTTGTGGCTGTAATCCATGAGCTCTGTTTTCAGTCTTTATAAGAAAAAATCCCTCGTCCGTGTAAAGATTTCACGGGTTGGACATTAGTTTGATGTATCTGAATGAACACTGTTCGCTCCCTCTACAGGAGATGTTACAGAAGCATCATGCCAGACACCATTACTCTGAAAAAACAAAAGATACGGAAAAGGTCACATTAAGTGAGCATTGAATTACAAGAATATCTCTTATGATGCATTACATTGCTATACCTAATTTAAATACTCCTGACACAACTATTACAGAATCAGAGTTCTCGGTTTGGCCTCAACGGATAAATGAATCTTCAGCGCTGTGACTCCAGATCGACTTTTTTGCATTTCCTGCAGAGCTCATCTTCACATCTGTACCAACCTTCAGGCAATCCGACTCTCATGTTTATTATAATGATAAGAAAATGGACTGGGAGAAAGAGAGAGCATGAAGGCAGAATATTCCGTCTGGGGCATTGCATGGTTGTTATTGCCATGTGCTATGAAAACGGAATTTGCTTTCCAACCCGGGAATCTGTCTGTGCGTGGACGAGCATATTAATATTAATGCATATATTTTTGGCTTTTCTAAAACTTCTATCAAATCCCAGAGACTTAATCTCTGCTGCTGTGTTTGTGAGCTTACAGACGGACGTTTGATGGGCCTGACGTGTGTTTGAATGACTGCGGGAGCCTGCTGGAAAGAGATTATCCTTCCCCTGTGTAATGCATACTGTGCATATTGTATGTATTTTGGGGTATGTGAAAAACACATTTAAGGCCTAACTGTTTCTATTTCAGATTGATGCTTTTCCAAACCTACATTTAATCCATGAGGGCTGTAAAGCGGGTTTCCCCGAAGACCATCGCTGTAAGCCAAAGACTGACCGATGCTGTGACGTATGGAGTCTCCCTGCATACAGAGAAAATAACATTACAAACATTTTCGTATGGATTTCAGTAATTGTGGATGTGTCTGTGTGTGTGTGTGTGTGTGTGTGTGTGTGTGTGTGCTTATTTGTTTGTTTGTTTGTTTGGGAGTGTGTGTATATAAGATTGCATCTGGTTAGTGTGTGTGTGGATGCCAGCCTGTGTGTGTGCTTGTTTATATGTGCGTGTGTGTGCATGTCTGTGTGTACGTGTGTGTTTCTGCGTGCGTGCGTTTGTGTTTGAGCGTGCATGCCTTTGTGGGTGTGTATGCATGTGTGTGTGTGGGTGCTCATTCGTGTATGCATGTGTGTGTGCGCTTGTTTGTGCACTTGTTTGTTTGTTTTCGAGTGTGTGTATGTGCAAGTGTTAGTGTGTGCGTGCGTGCATTACTGTTCGTGTGTATGCATGCCTATGTGTGTATGTATGTATGCATGCCTGTGTGTGTGTGTGTGTGCTTATTTGTTTGTTTGTTTGTTTGGGAGTGTGTGTGTATATAAGATTGCATCTGGTTAGTGTGTGTGTGGATGCCAGCCTGTGTGTGTGCTTGTTTATATGTGCGTGTGTGTGCATGTCTGTGTGTGCGTGTGTGTTTCTGCGTGCGTGCGTTTGTGTTTGAGCGTGCATGCCTTTGTGGGTGTGTATGCATGTGTGTGTGTGGGTGCTCATTCTTGTATGCATGTGTGTGTGCGCTTGTTTGTGCACTTGTTTGTTTGTTTTCGAGTGTGTGTATGTGCAAGTGTTAGTGTGTGCGTGCGTGCATTACTGTTCGTGTGTATGCATGCCTATGTGTGTATGTATGCATGCCTGTGTGTGTGTGTGTGTGTGTGTGTGTGTGTGTGTGTGTGTGTGTGTGTGTGTGTGTGTGTGTGTGTGTGTGTGTGTGTGTGTGTGTGTGTGTGTGTGTGTGTGTGCGTGTCTGTGTGTGTGTGTGTGCGTGTGTGTGTGCGTGTGCGTGCATTTTAATACCTGTGCGTGCATGCTTGTGCTTGTGTTAGTGCATTCGACAGCTTGTGTGTGTGTGCAAGGTTGCTTATTTGTGTACGCTCTTGAATGCGTGTGTGTGTGTTACCTGTGTGAGTCCTGAAGCGGGGAGCTGTGTAGACTGGTACGAGGTTCCGTTCAGGCCGGTCAGGTTCATAAACATCTCTCCTGAGCCCGTCAAACTGTACGTGCCTGAAGAACCTGCGGAGATAAAGAAACTGGAGGATCAAATGGCTTTGATCACAGACATGAGACACATACAGAGGCCTGACAGGGATATTTGGGAAGCACTTTGTATGTAATGATATTAAGTTAAGTGTGAGAGTATGTACCTGTGAACATGCTGTTTAACAGATTGTTTTTGTCTTCTGTTGCATCCAGTTGAAAGTCTTCATCTTTCATCTGAAACCCTGCAGAGAGAAAGATCAGATGTGTTATCTGTGGCACACAATCTCCATCTCTTTCATTTGATAACTCTTGATAATTCTTTCATAATAACAGGATTAAGTTTTTTAAAAATGTGACGTTTAAAGGAAATCAAATATTCATATTAAAGGCACAAAGTGATCACAGGTTTTTTGCAGTCTGCACTGAATGTGTTGTATGTGAAGTGTGGGTGTTGTGTACCGGAGTTGGGTGTCGTGGGCGAGTTGTTCTGACTGTTCTGCACAGCTGTAGCCACAGCGTGTGCCGCCGTCACGGCAGTTTTAGCTGCGTAGAGATTTGCCTCCTCCTGGAATTTACTGATATTCTTCTTATAGCGAATACGTTTGTTACCAAACCAGTTAGACACCTGAGAGAGAGACACACACAAAGAGAGAGGTATACACAGGTTATATTTCAAATCTCTTTTTACATAACATGAAAACATGAATTTTTGCATTACAGAAATGGACTGAACATTAGGTGGATATGTGCTCATTAAAGTGATATTTGATCAGGTAGTTATCATCTTGGTATTTTAAAACCTTATGACTATGTATATATATTTTGAACAAAGTTGATAACCAGACATTTTGGCCCCTATAAACACAAATCTCATGTGAGTCGATGGAGACCAGCAGTTTCTGGTTACCAACATTATTCAAAATATCTTCTTTTGTATTTCGTTATAGAAAGATACAGGTTTAATAAAACCAAAAGGAGGAGTAAATGACATACATTCAATTTAAAACAGTTCAAAAAGAAAATGAAGGTAATTTTAGCACATGCTCGTTACCAATTTTATATGTTTGTAACATACACTCAAACATGTCTTTGAGTGTGCAAATTTATAAAGTACATAAAACACTTTTTACATTCCATCTTAAAATTCCTGTATGTGTTTTTATGGCCTCTGTTATTTTCATACAATTTTACGACACTGCACGCATACCAACCTTCAACAAAAGAACATTAACGCTTCTACAAACTGAGATATATTAAAATTAGAGCCACCCCGAGCGATAGTTCCTTCATAAAATGTGTTCAAACAGGCCTTAAACTGCCAATGGGAGGGTTAAATCGTTCAAGAGGTGCAATAAAAATGCCTTGCCGGTGCCATAATCTTGAGATCCATTAAAAGACAGCCAGAAGAAATAATCCATGTACATAACAGCAAAATGTAAATGTCCTCAGTGTTGAATACATGATGCATTGTTTGTTATTTGGACACGGACAGACAACACCGCAGACAGACAAGAGTTTGGTGACATACCTGTGACACAGTGATGGTGCTTGCCTTCCCCTAGGGGCAAAAAAAGAAGGGACTTTTTTTACAGTAACCACTGTGACAAAACAACACCTGCTCCCATTACACCGGCTGGATATAAGAAATACATTCAGCTATATTTCTTTCATTTCAATAGAACGCAGAAACGGCTTCTGGAAGTAAAAACACCATTCGCAAACTCCACAGACGAACACATATTTACTGAAGAAATAAGAATTCAGTTGTTATAACTCTGCTATTACTCTAATGATCAATGATGAAATTTATATTTAATTCAACATTCTATAGACTCATTTCACTCCAATTGTCATATATTGCTCATCTCTAACTTTTTGAAGATATTTTGAAGAATGTGGAAATCCAAATAGTTCTTGCGCACAAGTTTTGTAGCCTAATATGATAGTGCCAACATTCTCTTTCTTCATGGTCAGCAGAATTGATACTTTTCAAGAGGTTTGAGACATCATGATGTTGTTATATGACTAATATAACATGAATAATGACAGAGTTTGGGCGAAGGATTTTTCTTTAATACATTTTTGACAACACGTTTGAAATTTCTGAATTTCTCTCCATTGAAAATGAAGTGTAAGTAAATCGTAAAGTTGTATATTTGAGCAGGTTAATAGAATGAATCATTGAAGTGTTTATGGAGAAAGTGAATGAATCTGAAGTCTGTATAGCAGTGGGTTTTCGTTACTCAATAGTTTTGATGTTTCTCTGCACCTTCACAGTGTCACAGACTTTGTTGTGTAATAAATGTGTCTCAGAAGAAATCTGACATCCGTGGACTCACCTGTGAGATTGTAATGGCACATTTCTTGGCCAGCTCTTCTTTGGCTTCCTCGCTGGGATAGGGGTTACTGAGGTGAGAATAGAAATACTCGTTCAGAATCTCTGTCGCCTGTTTGCTGAAATTGCGACGTTTTCTCCTAAAACACGGAGGATTCAAAACACAGTTTAAAGGAACACTCTCAACACAAGTCTTGTGGTTTTGGAAATCAAGAGAATAAAGAGAACACACACCTGGCGTCGAGGAATCGAGATCTGAGGATCATGACGGCCTCACAGGTGCTCTGCTTCAGTTGCATCTGGATGGAACTGAACTTGCGATGGATGATGTTCACCATGCGTTCGATCTCTTTGGGTGAGATGGGTCGAGTGCGAGACTGCTCTCTCAACAGATTCATCACATGGGTTGTAAACTCATTACAGGCCTGTGAACCAATCACATATAAATCTGTCACATTTGTTCCTCCTCATGTCATTCAACACCTGTATTGCTTTATTTCATCTGCCAAACATAAAAGAAAATATTTTGAAGAACTTCCAGTGTGTAAACACAAAACCACAAAAGACATTTCTCAAAATATCTTCATATTGTTGACACCTGCTCATATTTCTCCAGCTCAGTGTGGTAGATTTGTCTGATCTGTGTGAGTTTGGCCTTGTAGTCCGAGTGCTCAATGGAGTTTTCGGCTCCGATTCCCACCGCTGCAGTCGCCGCGGCAACCGCTGCCGTTCCGCCTCCTTTCTCTGGTCCGGACACACCCTCCGCCAGCAGCATGTTATCCAGACGCATGAGCTGCGTGTCCGGGGGGTCATCGTCCTGACCGCCGCGGATACTCAGACCTGCAAGAGAAACATATAGTAATTATGCAATAATCCATATATAAACCTTTACCTTCAATTATATTCACATGCCTCTGCATCTTTAAAATTACATGAATAATTTATGTTATTCTATACATTTCAAAATGTTACTTCTTGACCCCTTTCTGAGTGCTTTTGTTTTTACTTGAAACTGCCAATAAGCCCAGACTACTCTAAAGTCTTTTTTTTCACGTATTTTGTTGTTTGGTGTTTGTAATGCAATATAAAACAAATAAAATATTATTTTATTCTTAAGAATTAACATAAACAGAAGTTTTCCTGCTTTTAATAGGATTTTGTTACATTTGTATTATTTGTATATGTTTGTAAACAAATGTAAAATTGTGAAAAGAACAAAAATATTTTTTTTTTAAAATGATTTTTTTAAAAGGTTACTCGTTGGTGCATTTTCAATTTTTCATAATGAACACATTTTCGTGTATACACAGGTTTTTAAGGAGATGAAGTGCTTAAATAATGATTTGTTATTTGAAATAATGAATATATTTAATGACTTTAGTAAAGTTCTAGTTTGTCTTGTTATCCAGTACAATTATCTAAACTTTACTAAATCAAGATTTCCTTGTGAAGAGATAGTACTCTTATTTTCTAAAAACTGCGAAAATTAAGTGACTCTTTGGTTTAAATATTTATGTATTATGCCAAAAAGAAAAAAAGTGTAAACAGGCCGCAATAATTTTTCTTACCAGGTTGTCAGATATTTCTTTGTAATTTCAGGCCAAAATTCTTACAACATTACCTTAAAATTAAACATTATCCTATAAGTTATTTAGCCTCAGAAGTAAATGTTTCTTAATTTGATCATGTAAAATATGTGTACTGGAGAACAGGTTGTATAATGTATTTCTTTAAGAAAGTCTGATATGGATTTGAGCAGAGATAGGTAAGCGTTACGTGTCCCAAACAATCAAGCTATGAAAACTCAAGTGTGGGTACAACAGGTGTGAAGGAACCTGCAGGCATGAAGAGACATCTTCAGTCACACCTGAACCACCCACAGAAGATCTCAGACAACCTGTGATTTCTTTCCTTCACCCCACATCTATACATTCAGCTATAGAGCTGACTAACATATAGAAACACACAGATCAGGATTAGTTATGACATACTGTTTATCAAAGGCCATGCCCAATCAATACATGTATAGAACACATCAGCGTTGACTCCATGAGAATGATTGACAGCTGCCAGTCTCTTCACTGAGGTGAGAGAAATATTAAATGTGGGAGCCCTAACGGCGAGACTCCAGCCGCACAAAAGCCAAACATAACCTCAGATGAATGTTCATGTTAATATAGATGATAGATGTATAATAATTAGGATTTGAGTAAATTTGAAATGTTTTACTTTTGATTGCACATTTGACAAATCTGAGCTTTGAGATATTGTTAAGATGTCTTCTTGAACTCTGAAGCATTTCTGAGTCTCATAAATATCTGTAAATAATTGCAATATTAAAGAGGGATGTAGTCATTGTGAGGCATCTCATGTTCTGAAGAGAGGACAGAGCTACACAATCCACTCAAATAGGATACAACATCCACACACTGCCCTCAAGACACACACGCACGTGCACACACACACACACACACACACACACACCATGAGGTCGATTCAACATGACATTTAAAGCGCTGCAGACAAAGAAACAAAAGCGAGATTTAAGAGTGGAATAAACACAGATAAAATCATGAATGAAAATCTGCATGATGTTTTTGCATCTCAACATTTGTTCTACAATCTTAATCTCATATCAATTTCATTTCTTTTTCTTTGCACTCAGCTTTATTTAGTAATGGCAGTAAAATGGCAAACATTGCGTATTCAGACCGCAGGCGTGAAAATGTTCATTCAGCCCAAGCTTGACGTGAAATGCATCTCGGATGAGGAATTATTCAATGGTGAATGAGTGAGACCACAACTGATTCCAGTACAGCTCAATGTGAAGTGTAAAGTGTAATGTATTGTTGTTCATATGTATATATATATATATATATATATATATATATATATATAACTCACCAGACTTTAACTAAAAAACTACATGAGGTATCCGTAATGTATATTGGGTTTCTAGGTGCATTGGTCTATTCCTACTTGTAATGCATTGTGCATTGTACAGAACACAATCTTTTTTTGTATGCTCCCACTGTCCTCATGTGTGTTTGCCTTAGAAACAAGATGTTGATGAGAGATTACAGGATGATTGTGACTGTTGTTAGTTGAGCAAACACAGACTGAAGCAGCTGTACGCCGAACAAACCGATCTCACGAGTTTAACCTTTCACAGGAGCAAACATCTTCAAACACTCATTTCTCATATCGACATGAAACGCTATTTACTGTTACAACATGAGATAAATGTACATAACACTTTATTATAAAGAAACTCACTTTATATTTGAGCCACACAACTTTATTGTGATGTAAACCTTTTAGAATCATTTGGAAATCATACATGGATTAAACAAGATCTGGATAGATAATGGATCTTTATATAGTTTTTATTGTGTTTGCACTGTACAGTGTAACCAACAAAAAGTCTGTGACCAGATTAAGATTCGAGATGAAATGCAAAAAAAATTATTAAAAAATGAAAAGTTCACCCTGCTTTAAAAAACCTTTTTTGCATGACGCTGTTCCTTTACCAGACCATTAAATAAGTCACAACCGAAGATGAGGTTCTCTAACCCTCATGAGCGGTTCTCACCCTAAATATAAATCTAAACCAGAGCTCTCCTATCTTCACGACCTCCATTTACAAGTCTAATTTAATCTGCTCATGCAGCCAAATGCTGAAAGCCGGCTCCCTCGCCGAACGATGACAGTTTTAAAAAAAGATCCTATAAAAGAGGAGCTACTGTACAGCTGGAGGGACCTGTGGGTGGTTTTGGATCTTCTCGGGGAGCAGAACGAATCCTTCAAATGCTTATTTCATGTAAAAAGACTCTAATGCGCTCAACGTAGAGTCTTCTCCTCATTAACACTTAAAATAAAATGTTTTTATTACTCCCTTCTATCGGAAGAGACACATGCTGGGTGAATTCAAGGATTAATGTGGACCTCTGGAAAGAGGATGAATGTATGCGAGGACTTAAGCTTCATCATTAGAGGATTTTTAGAATATTTAACAGTAATGAATAGGAAAGTGTCTCAGTTATAATCCAAAACAGACGACAGCAGGGATGCAGAATACTCTGTTAAATAAGACAACTCTCAAGAAGTTCATATTTAGGCGGACCATAGCCGGAAAAGCAACTTTTACACTGACGAAACGGACAGAGAACAAAGAATCACAATGAGCTGATATTGAGTCCAGATTATGATATGATTTCTGACAGGTGGAGTGATGAGTGATGATGGACAGGTGATGGGATTACGGATGAAACACAGGTGAAAGAGCAGGAAGGATGGTGGGAAATGGTGTCCAAGGGGGAAACAGTCACAGAAGGCAAATAAAGGAATAACAAAACTTTGAAAGAAGGATGATTTTCAGAAGTAGTATAAGTAAACCTGACACACACAAATAGAAGGAGAGATGTGCTGTAGAAATGATATGAAATGTACGAAAGCTACTATTTATATTTGGGTCGAAGATGTCAGGATGTCCCCTTGAAAGAAATATGTGCAAAAGTGATTTTATGTCTATAGAAGCGGATTTAATGTAAATGTTATCTCTACTTTGTGGTTTCAAGATTTTGGAAAATAAAATGTGGTCGAAATACTGTTACAGTTGTTATTTATGTACAATTTCAGACCATTATTCTGACATGTTCATATCAAAATATATAAATGAATAAGGGAGCATATTACATTTGGTTGAGCTTTAAACAAGTTAAAATACTTATTGATGAATAGACATGCAATAGTGGAAAAATAAAACAAATGTACAATTCCAGGGAATGATCATGTGTAATGAAAGTATTTCCTCTTTTAATCTATCATAAATAGATTCTTGTAAATATGTCTGACCAGATTGTTAAACTGGTTCCCATATTAATGCCTGTCTTCTGTAAATCAGGTGGAAATCTGAGGTTTATTATTGCTTAGAAAATGCAATTAAATCAAACAGACACGTATTTAAAAAATCCAGTATTACCTTGTAATGTTTTAAAGCTTTAACGATGATTTGTCTTTGACCTACGTGTTAAATAAAATGGTCTTTTTGGTTTTGATTTATATTTGAATTGATTTGAAGATCGCTGAAACGGTTTAAAGTAGTTAAAATAACCAAAAAGAAATTTTTAATAAACCAAAATCAGAAATATACCCTTACTTGACAAAAGCAATATTAAAACCCCAATTCTATCTTTACCCTAAGCTAAACTTTACTTGAAAACCATTCATCCTGATGTGTGTTAGAATCATTTGTATTAGCCAAAATTTACCAACTTGTATGAATTGAGAGATTGTGTTGATTTTGCTGTTATTTGGCATATTTTCCTAAACTTTGTTGTTCTTTTGCCAAAAAGATTAAGAAAATATAAGTATAAATATATATTATTCTCTACCATTTCTTAATTTTTCAAAAACATTTAAGTATGATTATACAAATAATATCAAGAATCATTTAAAATCGGAAAACCATATGTAATTCTGGAACTTTGGACACTAGTATGGGAGCCACACGATGGCAACCACGAATGCACTAAAAATACCCAGAAATCACATAGCAACACCTTGACAACCGCACACCAAAGTGAGCATGAAAAGAGTTTGCATGGAAGAACAATTAAACTTATATTCTGTCTTTAATCAAACCAAATATCACTAGGTTTCCTCTTTAGTTTGGTGCCAGGAGCATCTTGAAAATGCCACACTTCACATTTAATATTTTCTGTAAATGAAACAATGATCGCTGTGCATAAGATGCACAGTTGTGTTATTTCACACGAGCACACGCTGTAGGCGTCTGCAGCTTCAGAAGATGGAGGAAAGCGTACAGCTGTGGTTTAATTTCCCATGACTCCTGTAATGACTGTAATTAACAGCTAATCGTCATTCATTATTCTCACATAAACTCCTCACAAATCACTGCTGCTGGAGTTCATACACGACACGCTGTACTTAAGCTCTCAAAGACTACATCAAAACCAATATCTTCCTCTAGTGAAGAGTGAAGCAGCTGTCAATCAAATTACAGAGAAATCAGAAGCAAAGCCCGAGTATGGCAAACAAGTACGGATAAAGTTAAACAACGTTTTCAGAAAATCCCATCTTCTTGTATGAATAGAAGAAGCCATGACATGAATGTTTAGGAGTTTTCTTTTCTCCAATGTGTGTGTGTGTGTGTGTGTGTGTGTGTGTGTGTGTGTGTGTGTGTGTGTGTGTGTGTGTGTGTGTGTGTGTGTGTGTGTGTGTGTGTGTGTGTGTGTGTTTGTTTGTTTGGGAGTATATAAGTATATAAGTGTATATAAGATTGCATGTGGTTAGTGTGTGTGTGGATGCCTGTGTGTGTGCTTGTTTATATGTGCGTGTGTGTGCATGTCTGTGTGTGCGTGTGTGTTTCTGTGTGCGTGCGTTTGTGTTTGTGTGTGAATGCCTTTGTGCGTGTGTTTGAGCGTGCATGCCTTTGTGCATGTGTATGCATGTGTGTGTGCGCTTTTTGTGCACTTGTTTGTTTGTTTTCGAGTGTGTGTATGTGCAAGTGTTAGTGTGTGCGTGCGTGCATTACTGTTCGTGTGTATGCATGCCTATGTGTGTATGTATGTATGCATGCCTGTGTGTGTGTGTGTGTGTGTGTGTGTGTGTGTGTGTGTGTGTGTGTGTGTGTGTGTGTGTGTGTGTGTGTGTGTGTGTGTGTGTGTGTGTGTGTGTGTGTGTGTGTGTGTGTGTGTGTGTGTGTGTGCGTGTGTGTTAATTAATAAATAATTGTATTTGGTATGCTGTCTAGGGAGAGGGTTCGGAGGTTGGTATTCTTTATGCTCGGTTGCCCGAACCCAGAACGGTCAGCTCAGAGGAAGCTGGTCAGGTCAGCGATAGCAAAAGATCACTTCCAAATTGTTTTTCATCTCGATAGTCACTTTGTCTTTAAATGGTCATTGCATAGCCAAAGCGAATCACTGCAGCCAAACACAAAATCTTTCTAAAATCTCAAGGAAATATTTTACCATCTGGTTAAACACAACATAACAGGTTTACCATCAAAATGATTATAAAAATAAAAATACACAAAAATCCAGACGGCACTAATGCACACAATCTGATATCAGAAGATAAGATGTCATGATAACACGTTCTGGTAAAAGCAAACTCCACAGCAGATATTTGCATAGATCTTTTGAGACCTCCTTTAGCCTTCATCCTAGATCACCCTTAATGTCTTGCTCTTATATACATACAGATTTACAATATCATAAAGACATTAGGCCTTACGTGAGAACATGAAACTCAGTTGTGGGTTTGATTTCCAATGCACACATACTGATGAAATAAATAAAACTGTCTGTCAAACACTTGACAGTGTGTGATGCAGCCCCTTGTGTAAGCTCATTCTCCAGCTCATTTACCAGCGCAGAATCTCTGTGACTGCTGTTTAAAGTGTTACGTATTGTTAATGTCCCCTTTAGGAAACAAAGTATGCATGACAGGGTAATGATGAGAACTGAGAGCACTTCACATGGGAAACAGAAAAGAAAGAGTAAGAAACAACAGGAGAATTGTCGCTCGCTTTTAAAATTGCATAATTCTACTTAGGCAACCTTCATTATCTTTCTTTATTTGGCAAAATACAAAATAAGATATTTTGAAGAACGTCGGCAACCAAAAAAACACAACCCTTTTGGCTTCCATTGTATGATCACAAAAGCATAGAGATCGGGGGTCTGAGGGGGATCGGTTGTGTTCTGGTGGTTATAGAGTTGGACTTTGTAATCAGAAGGTTGTTGGTTTGAATCTCGGCGTCAGCAGACAAAAGTTCTTGTCCTTGAGTAAGACACCTTACCCCTGTTTCCTCTGCTGTGATAATTGACTACTGCATAATACTTGTACGGATAAAAGATAATACAAAGAATCATTTAGTCAAAGAAACCTTACCAGAAAGGTTTTTCAGATGTTAAACATTTTTTATCGAAACCAAAAACAAGAAGTATCTTCTTCGGCATCTTGAATCCCTTTTTTATATATTTCTATATTGTTAGAGAGTTTCCAGAGTCTTATCTCACTTCAATGTGACATACTAAAGAAACAAGTCACGCAAAAGTGGTTTTATAATTTGTTCTCAACAAACATCTGATGAAAAATAAATGGGTGAAAGATTTAGTTTTTTGGGCTGAATTTTTTTTTTTAATGACCTATAGGACGTTATATATGGAATAATGTGCTGTAACAATGCTGTCACTCAAGTTACAACGGCTTATAAAGTATTCTTTTTTAATAACAAGAGGTGTATTTTTCCCACTTGCACACGGATTTTTACAGTTTCATTTTCAGTTATTTTACAACCACTCTTTCATTGTTAGTGTATTATTCTTGAGTCACAAACACACAAGGCCGGAGGAGTTGAAGTTCACATTTATTCTTTATATGGTGTGTCTGATTCTGTGCCAAAACAGTTGTGTACATCTGATCAAAGTCAACGCTTTCCTAAAGATAAGGCACGCAACAATTTATTGCTCATCTCAGAGACTGTTCTTGACATTACCTGAAAACAGTCTTTGTTCTTTCTCTCCACAAATCCTGACGATTATCTTACAGTTAGGACGTAACCAACACTCCTTTTTTTAAGGAACAAAAGTGTTCACTTTCAATGTTTAAGTTAAATAAAATACAAAGCAAGTCGTATGATTCTTTCTTGTAGCTCTGTAGTGGGGTTTGATCCCTGGGATTGCACATCATCACAATCAACAGCAATAGTATAAAGTTATGTGAGTACCTTTGGATAAAAGCATTGGCCGAATGCATACGTGTGAATAATTTGGCAGTGTATCTGTAAGCAGATATATCATAAAATGAGACAGTCGGTGTACATTTCAATAATACAGATGTTCCTCATTCTAAAAGCATGGTTAGATATATTTCTGAGGGTCTGACGGTTTACTTAAAATAAAATATCTTGATCAATTCTTTTCCAATTTTCTGACCACATACCAATGTAGCATTTAAAGGTACACTTTATCCAAAACTGAATATTGGGTGTCATCAGAAAATATAAAACAGCTGGTTGTCAGCTTTTGACATCAAAATATGTAATCTTTTGAAAGCAGCAATTACATTTTCAATGTAAAACCACAAATTTGGACATGGAAAAGGACAGTGATGAAATATTCCGAAGTTTTATGTGCCTTCACTAATATTCCAACAAAATTCCAACACATTGACTTGAAATGTACCATTGTTGTCAGTCAATTTAAAGCACATGTCTAAACATTTCCAACACATGGATAAAGTTCAATACTGTATTGCGCAAAAAACTATTTTACTAATTTATTATGAGCTAACCAGACATGTTCGTTTGCTCTCTCTCCCCGCTCAGCCCGGGTCTATAAACCCAGAGGAGTCGTTTATGCTGAGCGTTATCTATCATCCAGAAATGTGGATGAATTCATCACGGCTGTCTGTGTGATATATAACAACCACTCAATGTAGGGTCAAGAGTACAGCAACAGAGCAGATATCAGCATCTTTCAACAAACAGGCCAGAGATTTACAGTAGGGCCACTCTTCATTAACTAAATCAAATCTTTCAATATGATCACAAGCCATTCACACAATTCATCCACATCCCACGTATGTACAGTCACTACTGTACATGAAACTTAACCATGGGAACCATATTTAACTGTTTGGTGTTAAAGAGATACTTCACCGCAAAATCGTCAATCACCTTTATTTTACGTCATTTAGAACGAAGGAAGATATTTTGAAAAACGTCTCAGTGGTTTGTGTGTATACTGACACCAAAATATCTCCTTTTGTTTTCTGAGATAAAGAAAGAAAGAGAAGGACATGTCCCAATGTCCTCTGCTGATATTTAACAATATCTAACATGCAATCTGTCAATACCATTGTCCTTCAAAGATGCGCCTATTGATTACTGTAATCTATATCTGTACAGTAAAACCATAGCAGCAGGAATATGACCAACGACAGAGCTCAGGACAGTCCTCGCTTAATCATGTTAAGATGTTTGCGAGCCGTACAGCCAGTGGCTCACACTGAGTTGTCAGGCCTGATAAACGGAAAGCGAGTTCTTCAATTTCACATTTGGTCCCCGTCACATCCGCGGCCGGTGATCATGCGGTTCTGACCCGTAGAGGACAGGCAGGGGGACATTGATAAAACAATTATCTGCTCACCGCTCATTTGATTTTCTATTTCAATTACGGCAGGCGAGGACGAGAAAGGGAGGATGGTGTTATTGATTTCTCTCTTGTCCAGAAGAGCGTGACACTCCTGCACACACTCCAGTGATGACACTGCAGGACTGTCATCTGGTCCCTCCATACCATCATGGGTTAAGAAGAAAGGCTGTGAATGCTAACTTGAGTTTAATGTCATTAAAGATCATTGTTTCCTTCATGGATCTTATGTCAGTATGTGATAGAATTCATCACCATTAGTAGTTTCAAGAGGATGTGTCATGAGAGATTGGTGACAATCCATACCTTGATGCACTCAATGTTAGGTCCAGGGATTCACTTGCAGAACAGTACTGAGAGTAACGTAAAAAATGTTAACCCAAAATGAAAACTTATAAAGTATAAGTGTCATTTATGTGCAGAACATATAAGACAGTTGGTAACACGACAGCAGTGGGACCCTTTCACTTACATTATATGGAAAAAAAGCAATGTAAATGGCAACAAACATTCTTCAAAATATCTTCTTTTATGTTCTGCAGAGAAAGAATTTAATTTAGAGACTCTGATTTTGAGTTTATTTGTATGTGTGTAAATTAAACAGGTTTAAAATTGATTTAATTTTGTATTCATTTTAAGTCTCTTCTTAATGATTTGCTTTAAATCTGTATTTTATCTGACCTTCACACAACTAACAAGGACTGTAAAAATAATTGTAATTGATTTTCAACTCACCCTTTCAATTTTCAATTTTTTATTTTATTGTTCGCATATTATTTGTAATTTGTTGACTTATATTATACGTTTATTTATCAATAATTTCTCTGTTTTTATCATATTTATGTTTTAAAGTCAATGTGTAATCGTGTTAAATAATTGTGAACATTGGGCAAAATCTGCGAGATAATAAAAATGTTCATACTCGAGCAACCCTACAACAAACATCATCTTTTATATCTGAGTAAACTTCCTCCTGAGAGATTCACAGACACCCTCACTGATGGTCATAAACCAAACCTGCTAAACAAAGATATAAAAAGAGGGAATAGAAGAAGTCCACCGTGGGAAAATCAAGTTCAGTGTGTTACTAATGCATTATGTATGATGATAAGACTTTATGAACTGTGACTTTTATCTCAGTAAACACACATACGCACACACACACGCACACGCACACACACACACACACACACACACACACACACACACACACACACACACACACACACACACACACACACACACACACACACACACACACACACACACACACACACACACACACTTATCCTCCATATCCTCACATATTTCCTAAAGTCAATGGGATTTCTGCCTAAGATGGGCACATAATCACTCCTAATGTGCAGCCCAATTGTTGAGTACTGTTCACATTTGATGTCAAACACATCAATTTAGGTTGATAATAATAATATTCACATCATCTTTGTAAGCCAACCATTTTTTAAGTGTCAAGGCATGACGCATGGCTCAAAATTTCATAAAAGTAAAATGATGTCTGCAGACTGAACATAATCTTATTTTGCATCTGGATTAAATGGAGCACACCTGCGATACAAAATAAAGCATGCACAAACTTTCTGAAGACAATCAGAATGTATGAATGTGATCCCAACTTCTTAAAAAGTTGAAATAAGGTGGGATTTTCTCTTTAGGTCTCGCAGGTGTCCCAGAAATAACCACAGCTTTCAATTAAAGGAAGTGTCAAATGCTGCTTGTCAAAACCAACAGTAGGAAAAGATGGTCTTGGTTTTAATCTTATAATGATCCATCCTCATGTCTATTTTCCAAGCCACTGCAATCGTCTGGAAAGCTGTCTGGTTCTGACGGGCCTCCACAACCCAACACAATCCGGCTGGTGTGAGAGAGCGTAATGATCCGGCGGCCACAGCACATTTCCCTGCACAGACTTCTGCTGTCACAGACGAATAATAAAGGCGGAAAATGCACAGGGAATGTTTTCGTCTGCACGTTCACGACTGGGATTGACAGTCTGACATTTCAACTGCGTGCATTGTATGCGGTTAAGTTATATTCAGGTCAGTTTTGTCATGTTGTTTAATTACCACACATTGAAAGCTTTATAGAAGCTCTTTATTCTAAAACACCAAGACAATACAAACTGCATATACTGTAAATGTAGAACACAAAAGAAGATATTTCGACAAAATTCTTGTGTACATGCTTTTTTAAATCAATGAAGAAATTTTGAGTTCTACAGAGGATAGAAAGTTATACGGGTTTGGAATGACATGTTGGTTGAGTAAATGATGAAGGAATTCACATTAAGAGTGAGCTGTCCATTTACAGAACGAGGAGTTTAAGAACCGAGCAATATCTGAAGATCTTTGGTGGATGGGATTCTTTCACCTGTGCCCCTAACACCTATAAACCACTCAAGGCCTATAGGAACATCTCCACAACCCGAAAACACACAAGCAACCAGTCCAAACATCTCACACAATAGCAATGCCCTGGCAACCACCTAGAAGACATTGGAATCTTGGTGTTTTGCATAAGCAAGATCCTTGAAAATAAACTTGTCAGCTTCCACAAAAAGACCACTTAGGATGATTCTAAAGCCACTTTCTGTTTGAATATGATGCGAATAGACACATCCAGTCACTTGTGTGATATTTATTCACATTTCGTTTCCTAAATAAAGATATAATATTCAGACTGATTGATTTTGCTCATTAGCTCAAATGCTCCCTGTGGGCTTCTTAAGTGCTTTACATATCAAAATGGCCCACGTCTGCAAATTATCCTAATGAATTTAATGCATTGGCTTTGCTTTATTTAAAGAGGATAATCGATTTTGCAGAGATGCATTCAGCATTGTGTGTTGCAAGTCTCACGTCATGAATAATGTTTTGCATTTCTCATTTTTATATGTAAATCCTGATGTAATTCAGTCTACTGTACAATGTGTTGTTTCTCATTTATTTGAATTATCCTCTCATCTGCAGCAAACTACATAATCATATTTTTGAATAAATTCAAGAAAATTTCATTGCTATATGCCAAACAATCAGCCTTTGTATATGCTGATAATAAAGCAGGTGTGAAAAAACAACATTCACATGTTTGTCTGTAGTGTGTGATGAAGAGTGCCAGGCAACCTGGTGGGTATAAAGATGCCCGTACCTGTTTTCTCTTTGATTTCACAGAGCACGCTGAACAGAGCCGGCTTCATTCTGTGACAGTTCAGCCCATGCTTTCTTTAAAAGAAAAAAGAAGAGTTATAGAACATATCGGATCATTCACACATGTCAGTCAAATAGTAATGAACATTAATAATCTAAAACATATATTTGTCTCACACTTTTTTTATTTATACTCTAAAGACAAACACTATAAGGAACAAGTTTAACATTACATTGCATTTCGGCATTCAGAAGAATGTTTTTATTCTTTAATGGAAATGGAATGATACATTATTTAATATGGCTATTTACCGCTTCATTGTCTCCTCGACTATTGTAAGTCGCTTTGGATAAAAGCGTCTGCTAAATGACTAAATGTAAATGTAAATGTATTACGAAATACACAAACAAATACAAATTCAAACACATTCAGCACTAGGTTTGCATATAGCTTTCAAGCAGTTATTTTATATCAGCATACAAAATACACTTCTAATGTCTTGTTTTAAATATGACATTGGATATAAACTACTGTATATGCGCTTATAGAATTTTGATTTTAAAAAAGTGTGTTATCATAAACATCAGAGCAGATTGCCATGTGTTACGATGAATGTCATAGCTTTGTGTGATAATGTGTGATGTGTATTTAATTCTTGAGATGTTCTTTAATAAAAGTAAATAATGTAGTCATCTTTTTGTGTTGATTTTAGTCTCCAAATAGCAGAAATTTACTTTGCTTGAGCCTCGTCCAGACTCTGGTCAGTGATGGTCATGATCTGATGCAGAATGTCTCCAATGTCCTGTTTGTTTCTGGTGTCTCCATCAGTGCCATCATGAGTGTGATGACCTGGTAATGTCACCGGGTGTCCAGTGAGGGTCACACTGCCCAAAGTCTGCATCAAATGCCTCTGCTCATCCATGATCCAATAGGAATGTTCTTTAAATCCACAAGATCTCAATGTGGTCCAGGAATGGATCAGCTACATCAATGCAACACAGATGATGGAGGTGTCCAAATGTGCACCAGTTGGAGGCAGAGATCTCCAAATGTTCTTGTTGTGTTCTTCAGAATCTCTCATCCACTTTGATCTCTTCTCACTGTGTTAAAATGTCATTTGTTCCAAAAACTGCCAGATTTTTCTATTATGTCATTGGTCCCCATTGACAACAAGTGTAAAACTTCTCTTGGTCTCTCATCTTCAGGTACATCCAGAGAAGATGAATAAAAGCACTTTTCTTCCCTGTTTGTGTCTTCTGGATGATCTATTGCACAAGTGATGCTGTGAGAGGTTCTCTGTCTCTCATCCACTGATGCTGCTGGTGACGTCACACTGGGGACCGTCGACTCCGCCCACCCGGACCGCGCGCGCGCCTCTGCATCTCTGTTCAACAATATACAATTATAAAAAATCCTGAGGGAATAGTTTAAATAAAAGCACATTAAATAATAAATATTCTAAAATCTCATTCACACAAACAAGAAAAAAGAGTTACATTTATAATTATTAAATTATTTGAGCTAACTTACCAGAAATAAATGTTTTAGAGGCAAAAACAGAGAATTAAATTCTTATTTAATTATTAAATAAATATTTTTTTAAAATAAAATTCTGCTTTTCTATATTTTCTCTTCTATTAGATAACATCTATATAATTTAAAACAGTGTAAAAATATACAAATAAAATGCTTTTACACTTTAAACATGTCCTTTAAAATCGTTTCTATATTTTACATCTTTAGATTATTTTGTACAATAATCTATCACCAATTTATAAAAAGCACTTATTAAATTAAAATTAATTTTAAAATGTTACTTTTGAACTTGAAAGTGTTTTTCCCATTTTATTCACAAAAATCGTTTATAAACTTATTTTGTCACATTAAATACCTGGAGAAAGTTTAAATACAAATATAATTAGACTTTATTAAACTAAAACGTATCAGATATCTCAATATTTAAAATAAAAAATATAAATGTGTAAAAATATTGTGCTTATATTTACTTGCATCATATTATTTGGGTTAAATTCAAAGATATATATTTATTATTTCGATTGTCTGACTGTTTAAATACATTTTATCGATTAAATAATCTATTTAAAGTAATAAATAGGCAATATATAAATATCTCTCTCGTGATTGGTCCCTCAACCTGTCACTCATCCATCGAGAGGGGCGTTTGATGAACTCGTGCGCTTCCGGTATGAGGGGCAAATTAACCGGAAGTAACACACAGGACATCAACACAGGAGTAAACATTTGCGTTTTTTCACTTTATGTGACAAAATGTCAACCAAAATGAAATGAGACCGCACAGAAAAGACTTTGGTCAGAGGTCATGGCCTGTGGGTGATGTTTACAGCTGCAGTACGCATGCGTGAAGGTAGATTTATTGTAATATGTTATCTTTTCTGTCAGTTTAGCATTAGCATGGCCTGACTACCGCGTTTAATGTGCTCTTATTTAACATGTGTTGTATTTAACATTATTTCTTGTAGTGTTTATTATGAGCATATTAGTGATAATAGTGTTATACTGAACACAGTAAATATGTTAATAAATAAAACATGTTAGCTGCTATATGACTCATGAGTTGTAATGTGTTTGTGTATCTCCAGTTTTAAACACAATTGTATATCTGTGCATTATTGTGTTTGTGATTCATAAATGTTATAGCAGCTTCACTCATAATAATGTTATTTCTGATCATTTGTATAAATTCCTTAATGCTCAACAATACCTAATAATAAAGTGTCTTAAAGGGACAGTCACCCCTAAAATAACAAAGCTATCATCATTCCTGTATCTCTTTTCAGATCAATGTGTGACATTCCTCTGCAGAACACAGAATGAGATATTTTGAAGAAAGTTGAGAACCGATCCGCAGTGGCACTCATTCATTTACATTTACATTTAGTCATTTAGCAGACGCTTTTATCCAAAGCGACTTACAATAGTCGAGGAGACAATGAAGCGGTAAATAGCCGATACAACAATAACCAATGCTGTTTAAGGGCTTCCAGATCACACATTCTTCCAAATATCTTATTTTGTGTTCTACAGATAGCAAGCAGGTCAATAAATAATGACAGAATTTGAAGTGCAGTTATCGTAATGTATAGATGAAAGATGACACGGAATAGAAAGTTACTTCATACTATAATATATATATATATTGTATAGCATTAAACTCACTAACTCAGTACTTTTCTAACCTACTCACTCTATCAAAAATAAATAAATATAAATTATATATATACTTTTTGTAACTTCTCTCTCTGTGTAACTTGGTAGCATTGTTGTAGCACTTGTTCACCTATTGTTGTATCGGCTATTTACCGCTTCATTGTCTCCTCGACTATTGTAAGTCGCTTTGGATAAAAGCGTCTGCTAAATGACTAAATGTAAATGTAAATTGTGAAGGATTTATCACATTATATCACAGTGATCTGCACTGTAAATGTTTGGTTTATTGAATGTTTATATGGTAAACAGGAGCAAGTCAACAGACTCCAGCCTGTAAAACAGGTTCAGCCCATATCCTGATGTGACACTCGTGATAAATATGTTTCCATCCGTGGATTAATGTTGGTTCAACACAACCAACAAATTATGTCATTAACTCAACTTTAAGTGTTTCCTAATCTGTACATTTCTTTGTTTTTGATCAACTCAAAGCAAGATATTTGAATGAATGCTTTAATAGTAACAGTTCTTGATCCTTTTGACCACTTGATTACTTTTGAAGACGAAATGAAATATTTTGAAGGATGTCGGACAGAAGAATGTTCTGGTGAACTTTAGACTACTTTTTTTATTTCCTACTTTACTACTCAATGGGTTCAAGAACTGTTTCGCAACGAGCATTCTTCTAAATAAATTTCGCTGCGTTTAACTAAACAGACAGTGAAGAATTTATTGCATTGGCTGCGGTAAATTGAAGACTTGTATCACATATGTCCATAAATTGTTTATTTGCATTAAATTGTTATAAAATGTAAAAATAGTAACAGTATACTTGTTAATAAATTATCACAATACCTCAAATGTTACTGTCTTTGTGACATTGTTTGTTTACTGCTCACAGTACAGTTTAACATTAGTCTTTTATTCTGCAGGCCGGCATCCATGTCCCACCATGGAGAGGAGAAAATAACCCCAAAAAGAAGGAAAAGAAAACGTTGCATTGCTGGGGAATCTTCAGTCTCCACCTCCGACTGAAGGTCGGCACGTCCGGAAAAGAACCGGAGAGTGTCAGAGGGCTAAAAGAGCGTAACGCAAAATGGCTTTTCTCGACAACCCCAGCATCATCCTGGCCCACATCCGGCAGTCCCACGTGACCAGCGATGACACTGGGATGTGTGAAATGGTCCTGATCGATCATGACGTGGATCTAGAGAAATGCCACTCGTCTGCGGCGTCCGTTGGGGGAGGATCATCGGGGGGTTCTCTTGGAGAAGGCAGTATTGGAGATGGCCAGACCTGTGACCTCTCTCAGTCTGTTGACATCACTTCCAGCTGGGACTTTGGCATTCGACGTCGCTCTAACACAGGCAAGTAACCGGCATACTGTCATAAGATTGTTCTACGTCTGGGGCTCTGGATCCAGTTGGGTATAGGAGAATATAAGTTTGGTAGAATGGTTTGGAACAGGTCAATTCTTCTTTCTTTTATAATTATAGTTATGCTTGTTCAGGTGGTGCCTATTCCTAATGAACAAATAAGAGAAGTTAAGTTCAGAAAGCAAAATTATATTATTAAATATTCTTTCTATTTCACGTTTACTTCAGAAATCTGAAGGAAAATGCTAATGATGTTTAGTATTGCTTAAGTCTAGAGTCTATCCTTTAATCCAATAATGTGCCCAACATGAGATTTGACATTGATTTCAAACCATTACCAAATGAACAGTCCTGAAGATTTACCATAGCAGTCTCTGAGAGCTGCACAGGGTTAGATCTGGTTTAATAATTGATGTTTGTTAATTTTGTAATTCATTTGAATGAGACAAATAAATGTCACAAAACAATTTTGGTTTTAAAAGGTGTTATTTTAAGGGAAGTTACTTGGATTCCTTGATAAAATCAGAAATGAAATTGGAGGAACCTGATTTTTCAGATTTGTGTTATTTGCTCTGAAAAGAAGCATAAATCTGGTCTAACTGGGTCTGTTGGTTGGGAATAACTGACTGAAATTAATGTACTTTGATTCATTCTGTCTATCAAACACAAAAAAGTTTTACAGTTGCAAACTTTTTTGGTGGTGCTTTTTCTTTACGGGCTTTTTTGTTTTTGTTATCATATCTTATCAATTTCTTTAAGCCTATTCTAAAAATTGGAATCAATATATAAACTCAAATGTTTTTTTTCAACATATGTTTTACGTTACATGACAGGTTTTCTTTCACTTCGAAACATGACAAATACAACTGCTAAGTATGTCTACAAAATATCTGTATTTTATTTATTTCTTGTTAAAGCACTCTGCGTTTAAGAGAGAAAACAATAATTTTTTTTTATTAGAGTCAGTTAGTTTCAGTCAGTTTCAGTAAGTGCATGACAGATGATTGGATGTAGAATTGCACATGAATCTGGGTTCACATTGATCATTATGTTGTGAAGAGTGTTCGAGAACTTGATCCAATCCTCCATTAAGTATCTGAACAACTTCCCCAGGACAACAAGACAGTTTCGTGAGACACGAGGCGGCTGGTAAGCAAGCGTTAAGGACGGGAAACAAAAGTGGAATTGCAGATACGATAAAAAATCTTATGAATCATATTTTTTTTTTGTATTTTCCTGCATTCTCAGGACAATTTTAATTAAAAATAATTTGATTAGATTTTTTTTATGTAATTTATGCAGTTTTGTATGTTTGTTCTTTTTGATCACAACACACAATTTGTTTTTTATTGTTAAGGATTGCTTTATGCATTGAGTTCATTTTCAGAATGCCAAGCTGTTCAGATGTTCTCTGGTGGAATCTGTGCTTTTCATTTTATATACATATATACTCCATTCTATACTTTTTAAAATACTTTTAGTAAATTCCATTTTTTGGTCATTTCTGATGTTTTTTATGCAGGTAGCCTATTTCCTTTGTATGAAGTGGTTCAATTCTTAAGTGGAATTTTTTTTTACTATTTAAACTTAACATTTTCGCGTTTTCATAGCGTTTACTACATTTCTTTTCATAACATCCAGAATTTTGACACCAGGTGAATCATTTTAATCAACACATTTTTGACAACATTATCCAGCAATTTAACTCTGTGACTGTAGTTTATTAAAATGTTTTCGTCTTTGAACTATAATGAGATAATGAAGTTGATCTGCTTATTTAAAGCTCAACGTCTGGAGCGCTTAAGAAAAGAACGGCAAAATCAGATCAAGTGTAAAAACATCCAGTGGAAGGAGAGAAGCTCATCTCAGTCAGGTACAGAATATAGAACATGACGCTGAAACTGAAAAGTCAACTACACGTTTAACATCTGCTGTTCTGAATCTTGTGTTGCTTTAGCAGACGATTTGAGCTCACTGTTTGAGAAGAAGGACTTTAAGGAACGGCCTCAGAACACGGGCAGTAAATCCATGCTGTCGCTGAGACTCGAACAGTGTCCCCAACAGCTCAATAACCCCTTTAATGAGTACTCCAAATTTGATGGCAAGGTGAGTCTTCTCTTTGTCATAAACATTGACAACATGAACGTTTGAAACACTGATGTTAAAACACCACTGACATTTTTAGTTTTTTTTATATTTATTATAGTTAAGATATCCACATTGTGTTCTTTTTCAGGGCCATGTTGGTACAACAGCAACCAAAAAAATTGATGTCTACCTCTCAATGCAGTCCACCCAAGAAAAGCTACACCCTATGACGGTGGTCACCATGGCCAACGCTCGTGTCCATGATCTCATCGGGCTCATCTGCTGGCAGTACACCTGCGAGGGTCGTGAACCAAAGCTCACGTAAGTCCAGATAAAACACAGAATATCAGCTTATAGGACGATATATATTATTTTTTTTGGTGGAATTTTTAAGACTTCTTTTCAAGCATTTTTTTTTACATAAGCTAATGCTGAATATAAGTTGTCAGTGGCAAAATGGCAAATTAAAGAATCAGAACATCGTATCACCTACTTTGTCAACCATTGCACATTACTATGAACCACAACACCCTTGAACCCAAAGTATGAACATTTTCTGCAATGAATCCCTCACGAATACACTAAATGCAAATGAAGTGACCAGGAATGAGTAATATGGATTCAATCCAGTATGTCATGAATAATATATGTTTCATATGGTTTTAAATGTACTAGTTTCCCTCCCACGTCCTCAACACATCTCCTGAGACATTTGTATTCCCCTCTAGCCAGCTAAAGACAGTCTTGACCTTTCCCAGCTCAGGCAGGGATTCCCCCGGGCTTCGTTTCCTTCTCCACATTCAATACGTATCCGAGGTTCGCAGAATGAAAAGCGCAAGAATTTTCACCCTCGTACGTGGTACAATATGAAGATTTATACTTGGTTTGAGGAGAGACCACCAATAAAATGGAGAGAAGACACAAGGAGACCCTATGAAGCAGATTCGCTCACACAGACAGTCTTGGTGGTTGAGGTTAAACCTGATTGGCATATCAATGAGTTTCCTCCAGGCTGTACAGAGGAAGACATGCAGGGCTAGTGTTTGGTTTAAATGCCTACTACTTTCAGAAGGCTGCTAATGAATGAAGATCAAGAGAGGATCTTAAGATTAGTTATCTCTACTTTTTGAGTTATTATAAAGAGACCTGTTGAGCGAATCTCACAGAGAATGTTTTGATATTGCATAGTAGAAAATAATGCAATTGTGTTAGAAAATAATGCAGATTTGTATGTTAAGCTTAAACGTGGAACATGTATCAAGTGTATTTGTATCAATTAAATAGATCATAAAGCATTTTTAAGTTGGATATGTAGAACGAATTGAACAGTTTTTTATGCAAAACTGCTCCAACTGGTAGCTTTGGAGGTCATTTCATTTTTTTTAAATTCGATCCTTTTCAACAAATCACCTACCTCGCTTATCGCTTGTCATTGGTCAGCTTTCTAAAAGGCAGTTGACACAGAGGGTATTTCTTTAGAGGATGAACTAAATTTGCATTATTTACAAGTGTACATGGTAAATGGTCGTCTAAGCAGGACAGAGATTCCCGCTCTGACATTTGGTCTTTACAACTCAGGCTTGGATTTTAACAGTGTGTGAAAGCACATTATAACCCAACACCAGCAGAGACACTACCCTGAAGCTCTGTAAACTATATCATAAAGACAAAAGCGGAAGTTCTCTACTCTAAATCAATCATACAATAGCTTGCCGCCGCTAATTATTTTGATGGGAATTCATTGTGATATAAGACAAAAGCATTGAGCTGACTTCATCTAGAGCTCAGCCAGTCTACACTATATATAATACTGCTACAGAAGGATCTCCTATAAAGTTAACACGCCTCTTCTGATTCTCCCCTCAATGGATAGATTCTTTCACAATGCCCGACAATATACATTTGTGTGATGTTGGTGATGTATGGTCGAGACTTATGCTGATCCTTTAATTCTCAGAGAGAAAAAGGCATCAAAAGGAACAGAGCTTCATAATTTTTTGAACTTCTTATTTGTCTTACATAATGAGGACATAATCTAATACTGGAAATCAAATTATAGGTGAGATATATTCTTTAACTTCAAAAGTGATAAGTCATTTTTGGGGGATGTCTTGTGTTCTCTGCAGTGAAAATGTCAACACCTACTGCCTGCACATTGCTGAAGATGATGGAGAGGTGGACACAGATTTTCCTCCGCTGGATTCCAATGAACCCATCCACAAGTTTGGCTTTAGCACACTTGCTCTGGTTGAGAAGTACTCGTCTCCAGGACTTGGTCCCAAGCAGTCACTCTTTGTTCGAATGTAAGTATGAACATCCTATCAGCAATAAATAGAAATGTTGAAATATAATCTTTTACATTTGTGTATGGTCAAAATACGAATGAGGCAGCTAGCTGTACTTTATACATTTCCTAGGTATTTTTACCATAGCAAACCCAAAACAAGTTTTGTTTAGTCCAGATGTGCCTTCAAGTTTTTTATTCATTCGCTCATAGCCGTCGGCTGATGGTCAGAGCTCTCGGGGTCACTGCTTGCTCCCTTCATGAGAGGGCCGGTGATGTGGCTCTGAAGAGCCTTGGGTGAGAACTGAGCCAGCACTCCATCCGCAGCGGGCTATCGGGCCTCTCTGTCAGGCTCTCGAGGCTGACGTGAAGTCTGTCAGAAGCCTTGGCCCGAGGCGGACGGGTCAGCACTGCTAAATGGAAGCGGACAAGCGAGTTCTCTGTCCAGAGAGCCGTTTGTGTACTCTCTGCTCTCTGGCCTGAGGATGTTTATCTTTTGATGTACTCGCATCCATGTGCTCAAACTTTAACTATTGAATGGCCCTCAGCTCTGTTGGATTAAAATTGTTGCCTGCTTCAGACAACAATACTGCTTTTCTGAGTTCAAGCTCAATCTGGAACAAACTGTCCTCAAATGTCACATTATCTTAGATGTGTAGTTGATAAACTAATGTGGTTATGTGATCTTTTGGTTTAGAAAAGATAAGATGAAGACTAAGATACACTTAAATAGGTATAGGGTAGTTTTGATTTGAAAAATAATATATATATATATATATATATATATATATATATATATATATATATATATATATAATAATAATAATGATTATAGTTACAGTTATAATAATACATATTTTATAACGCATAAATACAAATATATTAGCAAATCATATAACACATAATATGTTTATGTGATATAATATAAGTAGTAATAAACAAAACAGCATTATAATAATAATAATAAAGCATGTAATTATAATAAGAAAAAGTGAAAATAAATGTTCATAGTTTAATGTAGGATGTGTTTTGAAAGGTAAAATGTGATTTATGATGTTTGCCTGATTTTATTGTCTCCTCGCAGAAATGCAGCTCATGGCTTCTCTCTGATCCCAGTGGACAGTCTTAAAGTAACCATGAAGGAAATTCTGCAGAAGGCTCTTAAAAAGAGAAAGGGCTCACAGAAAGGTTCAGGTAAGACATCTCAAAGACTTATTTACTAAATCATGTACTCAGAATTTTTGGTGCAAAAAAAACTCAACCGAAGTGCCGGTCAAACTAGCAGGTAAAGAAGCAAGAAAGTGTTTTGGATCAGATCAGCTTGAATGGAAAAATTTGTCATCGTCATTTGTCACGGTTGAAAAGGTGGCGCATCTGATAAAGCCAGAGAGTTTAATACAAAAGTCACAGGTAACGGATTGGTCTGGATGAGCCGGGCAGCGGCGAGATAAGAGGGCTGAGAAGATATTGAGCCACAGAGCTGCTCAGAGAGGAAGCAAAGAATGAAAACTAATGGTGTGAGAATGGAGGTGTGCTAGAGAGAAAAGAGCTGAAGAAATGAAGGTTCCAGACTGAAGTAAGAATCCCTGATGGTAAAATTACAAAGGGATTGTGAAAAAGTGTTTCATTGAGAAAATTGTTTTTGTGTGTCGCGTTCAAGAGGATATCTGCCGTCTCACAGGTCATGGTTGCTCGTGCCTCTGTGATGTGTTGCAGAAGCGGATGTGATGTGTGAGATGAGAATGGTTAGAGCTTTGCTGTCTCTCATCTGCATTTAGATGAGTATTGATTGTTTATATAACCACAGGAGATACCGACACATCTTCTGTCGGAAATCATGTCCTCTGTTCTGCTCATGCATTTGTCCGCTGTGATGTTGAATATTTAAAAAATAAAATTGACCGTAAATCAAAAAATAGAGAAATAATTTCAGCAAATGAAGCACAGTGTATGTGTGAACACTAGCCAGGGTGCACACCATGAAATCTGAGCATTGCAGGGTTTTTAAAGCTCATGGGTGTGTTGTGGGAGATAAGCAGGATTTAATGGTGTCTTGGGGTCTTATCAAGGTAAACGTTCCTGACATTTAGAAGAAGGTGATGACTGCGGTTTGGGACGGATGTGATGTGTGTGAACTACAGATGAGCTCAAACCGTGACCGTTACGCTCTGGGAAATGCTTTGAGACGTGGTACAAAGTTAAATCTATTCATGGACGTCATTATTCGTGTGGATTTGGAGTATTTAGCATCAGCTTGGCTTGATGTTTGAATAGACCTGTATAGAATAGATTGTGTCATGATTTTCTGTGATCAGATTGTGTGTTGTGTTGGTTTCAGTTGTGTGTCATGGGGTGGGCTGGAGGGCGTCGTGAACATATTTCTTTCTCTCTCTGTGGATGTCATGAGCTTTCGAAGGTTTTCTTGACATTTGGAAACCACGGTATTTGTGAAAGGGTAAATATTGCCCAAAGTGTTTGACCTATTTAGATTGGCAGGCTCTCTGTGTTGTGTTTTTTTGGTTGTTGTTGTTTTAAAACTAGAGGGAATGCCTTCAGGACATTTACTCATTTTCTTTAATAAATAAACAGAATGGGAGGAATGTTTTTATACTGAGTTCATATTTTCTTAAAGTCTACTTTATAGACTGATCTGAACAAACCTGTTCATGTTAAATATTAATGGTTATTTAACAAGATTTATATTATTTTGCAAAAACATTTTTCTGGTTTCAATTTTCTTCAATACATCCCTATTATTATCTTCCTTTTTTATGGTTTGTGACAGTAACAAGTCAACTTTATTTTTAAATGTTTTTTTTTTAATTTGACAATGATGCCATTTACAGACGTTTTCGGGTGGTTGTGTTTCAGGTCCAATGTACCGTCTGGAGAAGCAGACAGAACCAAACGTGGCGGTGGATCTGGAAAGCACGCTAGAAAGTCAGAGCACACTTGAGTTCTGTTTAGTCCGGGAAAACAGTGAGTCGTCTTCAACTTCCATACACGCTTCTTATGGGTTATTTAACACTTAATAGGGGAACACATCACACTCACAGGATGACATTAAAGGAAGATGAGCCTTTGAAAAACTCACACCACTTTAGAAACATAGTCCTCCACTGTTGTGTTTGTTCTTGATTTGCAGGTTCACGAGGTGAGGAGAGCTCAGAGGAGGATCCACCTATAGACATCACTACAGTACAGGACATGTTGAGCAGTCATCACTACAAGTCCTTTAAGATCAGCATGATCCACAAACTGCGCTTCACCACTGACGTTCAGCTCGGTATAGAGTCCTTCATTTATTGACAATTTCATATACATCCAAAGTAGTGGTGGGCCGCTATCGGTGTTAACGCACTGCGTTAACGTGAGACTCCTATGACACGATAAAAAAATTACCACCGTTATTCTCTTCTCAAAGTTGGGTTGGGATCTGCGTCTATACTACACAAGCTATGATGACTTTCACCTTTGATCTTTAAGCACGGATGTATATGTTATCGAATTACAAAGTTGGGGGCGAGAGCGAGTCTTCTAGCCTGTTTGTATGCCCACTGTGAAATGACGTCATTACACGTGACATGTTAACATGGACCCATCTGTGAAGCCGCCGGGTTCGCTTTAGGGAACATTTATTGTTATACAATGGAAACCTCGACAAGACTTAATGCCGCGTTTACACTAGACCCGAATTTTCATGTGTTGATGCGCTGCACGCGTGTAGTTTGACGCTTGTACTATTAAGTTCATTCGCGTGTACAATTCGCGTCCAACGTGTCATTCGCCCAGGGAGGAGGGGCTTCTGTCATGGGGAGGGGCTTCTGTCATAGGAACTCATCCACTTGTCAGTAAAAGTAATTTTATTGTACAATAAAGCGATTAAACTTAATGTGACGGTTTTATTTATTCTCTCAATATGTGCATAAAGCTCAAATTGAGTAAAGATAATTTTTCTTCACTAAATTTCTTCCAGTAAATATCACTTTTATTCCTGTTTTTGTTAAAGTATAATAAAAGTATGATGTGGATTTATAAAACTCTGTATTTCCACACAAAGCCCTGATGACTTTCTCCTCCATTTTTGTTGTAGATTAAGCTCCTGATTGGTTAACGCAGTGCGAAAATTCGCCAAAGTTCAATTTTCTCAACTCACGCGGTTTGCGCCCAATGCGCAGCAGGAAATCTCCCCCTGTCTCTGAATTGACTTAACATGTAAATCACTCGCGCCTGACGCTCTATTCGCGTCTGGTGTGAACACGACATAAGGTTGTTTGCACCTTGTGCAATGACTTACTTTTGGTCATTATTTGGGTAGCACACATATTCTGAATGCCTTCGACAGAATTTAAATTAGCCATTTTAATCTAGATTAATCTAGTTTCATTCCAAATTTACAGTGAGATATATCTCTATGCCCTATATTAATCTATAAATTAATCTATACCCACCACTAATCCAAAGACATATTGGATAGATTCACAATAAAGTACTGTATCTATAACTAGTTTTAATTATGTCTAGTATTGTAAAATTTATTTTATTTTATCGCACTTAGGGTTGGAATACATATTAAATTGTATAAAGTATGGTATATAAAACAATATTCTATAATATTTTATAAAAAGGCACTGACCTATAGCACGTCCTGTTTCCGTTTTTTCACATATATGATTATATAAGACATAGTCATTAGTTTTATATTTAGATTATTTTATAAATGTTGCATATTTTGTTGAACCGTTTTTGTAATGTGTAAAACATCTGAAAGAGGAAGTGCTTCTTAACCGAGGTGTATTCCTGAATTTCAATTCTAAAATATAATTAAATATATTATTGTACAAATATATTGTATATTGAGCTATGACCCTGTAGTCTCTCTATATGCCAGTTTCTTTCTCTTTTTCCAACTCTTGACATTTTTCTCCATATTAAAAAGTATTTTCATACACACGAATTCTAGTTGCTTTAGAACCCCTTTATCCCAATCTGGAATCTCAGGATGATTGACAGGCATACGTTTCTAACGTTTCCTGTATGACAGAGAGCTGTCATATCCATCACGGCTGGTCTGCGTGTGCTTGTAAGATAGATGTGTGGTAATATTTCAGACCTCTGTCTGTCATACAGTGAATGTTGGTTTTCATTTATATTTAAATCACAGCTACTTTCTCTCTTTCAACTGATAAAACCTTCACTCTTTGTGCAGGAATATCCGGAGAGAAGGTGGAAATCGACCCTGTCACCAATCAGAAGACCAGCACAAAGTTCTGGATCCGACAGAAGCCCATCTCCATCGACTCAGACCTGCTGTGTGCCTGCGACCTGGTGGAGGAGAAGAGTCCTAGTAAGTATATATTTTTAGGATTTTTTTACATGTGAAAGTTTGGGTTTGTGGGTGAAGCAGACGTTTCGTTTCAGTGGATATGACAGGGTCACACACACAGGTCTTCGAACGTTTGATTGATTCAAACAGAATGTTGTCATCTGCAGATGTCATGAATACCACTGAAAACACTCTAGTCTCACAGAGAACATAAGTGATGACATCACACTCTGTAAATATCACTTTAGCCAGTCAGATGAGCGAGGCTGTTATTGGGCATGAGTCTGAGGGGTGGCATAAGTTTTTGTGCAAAAGGTGAATGCAGGATTGAGAATCTGTGTTAGTTTTTCAGTTTCTTGGGTAAAAGCTGTTCTTGATGGATGGATTTCTGTTTGTATTTATTGTATGTGTGATTAATATAAGGAAATGTCTTTCTCTTGTAGGTCATGCAATATTCAAGCTCACATATCTTAGCAACCATGACTACAAAGCGCTGTACTTTGAGTCTGATGCTGCTACAGTTAATGAGATCGTACTTAAGGTGAGTTTACATCAGCTCTCAACCTTTGCTGGTCTTCCAACAGTTAATTTGGCTAAATTTTATTGATATTATTTAAGTTTACTAAAAATAAATACACAATTAACCTATGTTTTTTAATTAAAGTCATTCAGATTAACATTTTATATATTATTAATTTAATTTAAACCGTACATTTAATTCATTTCACATCTAAATATTGCACTCAAATTTAGTTTTATCAAAATATGAGGGAAAATTTTGTGTATTTATATGTATTTCTGTTTGGCGTTACATACCAGTTTTGTCTGTTTGTATCTGCCTGTCTGTAATCTGTCAATATGTTGTTATCTGTTTGATCTGTGTGTATATATTGCTGTCTTTCTATCTAAATCTGTATATTTATATATAACTGTCTTTATATCTGTCAATTTGTATTTAAAAATGTTTTTTTGTCATTTCTCTAAGGTGAACTACATCTTGGAGTCTCGTGCCAGCACTTCACGGGCAGATTATTTTGCGCAGAAGCAACGCAAACTGAATCGCCGCACAAGCTTCAGTTTCCAGAAAGACAAGAAGTCCGGCCAGTAGCGCTGATGGCCGAACCGACCCACTCTCTCAACCAATGAGAGAGTGAGATGTGCCTACCAGAATAAAGGGCAAAACCATTAAAAACCAGGAGTGAATATGAAGCACAGATGAAAGGAGAAAGTAAGCAAAGACAGAGAGGTGTAGGCGGATCAGTAAGAGAATTGAGAGAGAAGCGATGACACATTCTTATCTCATCCGACCTCTGACGTTTCTCAATCATATCAGAGCTTAACGCTCAAGAATGTACAAAAAAACCAACACACAATCCAGCAGATTGAAGCATTATTGTTAAGGTTTGAAGCCACGGAAGAGTCGATCGGATTTGGTAGCTAAGAACTGTTAACTTCACAAGCTGCTGTCAGTTTCAAAGACTTGTTTCCACTGCCTACAAACCAACTGTACAGAAAATAACATCTATACCTGCCGTATCAAAGGCTTGACGCTGGAAACGCAATGCATTTCTTTTTTTAGAGTAAAAATGTAAATAGCGACACATTCAGGGGGAACAAACCCTCTTCGGCCATAGCTCTTCAGTGCCTGCTATCGATCAACACATTGAGATTTTAAGTGATTCGAGGACAAGCCCTCCAACTTTTTACCAACAGAGGGCTGGTAGGTGTAGGACTGACTGCTTTTAAAGATCAAATCTAAAATGACTAACTGTTCTTTTTACTGTGATGTTTTTTTCTGCATCGTATCTTTGGATTAAATCTATTCTAACGAACCAAACGCTGTCTATCTTTTAGACAGACGCTTGGTTTGTTCTGGCTGTCCTCATGGGCTGCAATGGGAATGTATTGTACCACATTTCTTCTCAATGTTATAGATAACATTATTATAGTTGTAAAGTTTCATCCGTATGCATGGAGATGGATCTTTCTCTGCATAGAATTCCCACGTTTCTTTCCATCATCGGGTCAAACTCAACACTTTAACTCCACTTCAAAAGCTGCTCTTGTTAAACTGGATTCAGGGTGCATGTTCTATCCAAATCTGTTCTGACTCAGGTTTCCGACTGCCATTTTGTCTTGACCGATCTTTGTTTTCTTGTATATGTGTCGAAGGCTGAGAGCGACGGCTGAGACTCATTTCAGCTCTGATCGCTGGACAGAGCGTGTTGTTCCTGTGATAGGGAGATTTGCTGAATAGACATTTCAAATAAAACTTTATTTATAATGTTCAGATGACCTATGCGGGGCGGTTGTCATGCGGCCTATGGAATCAATAATATTTGCTACAGTACATGTTTACTGTATATAAGTAGATTTTCTAATTAAAGACTGAACCACCATCACATTTCTCCTCTTGTGTTCATTTCGATTTCAGTGTGCACACTTTTGAGGGTACGTGGAGACTGAAGAACAAGTAATCCAAGCCGTATTTCATGTTGAAAGGTCAACTCTTAATATCCGCTCTCTGTTTCTATTTTCTCAAGACAATTATCAGTCTGTGTTAATGTTTATTGATGAAGTCTTTTGAGTCGTCTTCAGTTGAAAACAAGGAGACTGGAATCATTTCAGTGGAGGGAACGTCTTGCCGTTGGGGTTTGAAGAATCGGCACCAGCTGGCAGAGAAGACAACCTCACGCTCACCTCACCCATGGAGTTCTTCACCAGCTGTGTCCTCTGAGAGATCTTTTTCTGCCCCACCATGAGAAACACAGATAGACACTTGGTAAAAATACCCAAAGACATCGGCCTCACGCAGACAATAACCTTAATCCAGAGCGACGGGCGTGCAGCTGAAGATGGATTTTCTCAGTTCTTGTTTTTTCCCTGGCTGGTGTCGTCATGCTAACATCTCCTCACCTCTGTCTGATGATCTGTTTTCTTCGGACCGGGTCAGTTTGGCTTTTGCATTTCCTTCCTTTTTTTGTGATGGTACCAGACCTGCTGTTTGAAGAGGAGACCAGAGGTTCTGTTAAGGGTTTTATGGAGTATCCGGGGTATTACGATCCTATATGTCACATTCTTAACAGAAACCTCAGGAGAAACATGAGGTCACCTAACAACAATGTGAAAGAATGAAAATATATAGATTATTAAAAGGTGTAAAAACATGCCTTATTCACCAAACGTTCTGATCAATTACATTTAAGTACAACATGAGCTGTTTAAACATGAACATAAAAGTATTTAATCTGCAAACATTAATTTGACATTTAACTTTTCGGTTTTTAGATGCTCTGCAATTTATCTTGAAATATAAAATAATAGAAGAATGTCAAACCGAATTATCACCAAACATTCTCTTAATGTAACATCTCTATCAGAAGCCGTCCGCTCATCATTATTAAGGTCTTACATTTCTACAAATAAAATTAGAACTTTGTGTCTTACACTAAACCTGTAAATGGGATTTTTGTTCAAACTTTCTACACTACACTCTTGAAACAGATGCAGAGCGCCGCCTAGAGGTCAAACATGCACAACACAGAACAGAAAAATGGGAAGTTATGCATTTAAAAACACAAACATGTGGGTTTGAAACTAATATGACATCACTAAATCAAGTTGTATACTTGAACTTATGGTAATAATGTATTCGTTAACCTTCAGAAAAGGAAGTCAAACTAAATAAAGATAATAATGTGAGGACGGTGAAATAAAACCATACATCCCTTAAGTTTCCAAACAAATGACTATAAAGGTTATAACTTCTCTTTTCTGGCTTAAAAACACAAAATTAGATCTTTAAATAGTCAATCTTATATTGGTTTTTCATATGAATAGACAAATAGTTTGATTTTGGTAAAGACCATGAGGTTAATTTACAGTCGATAAATAAAATTAACATTTATTATTGAAGTTAAGAAAAGCCGTAAAACAGAAAAATCCTTCAACACAACACATGGAGACAATATCACATCAAAAAATTATCAAAACTTGTTTAATAATAAGTCAAGGACGATTGAAGCAAATATTTTAGACACATTTTTTTATTATGCTTCTTAGTTTTTTTTGTATGTCTTTGTCTCGTTTGTTCTCAGCATTACAGCGGTGGTCGACACAATGATCTTGAAAAATATCACTCCTACTATATATATTCATATATTTTACTATATACTTTTCTCCTTCATATAGAGTTTATTTTCCAAATAGCAAATTCTCAGGCAGGTTAGTTATAATAATGATGAGATAGAAAAAATAGAATCACATGCAGTCATTTCTTTCTGTTAGCGCTGTCTATATGCAGTCTTCCAGGACATGAGGAGAGAACGGTGCTTTAAATCCAGGAACATGTGCTGGGACGGTGTATGCTAAAATATAATCGAGAATATTCCAAACACATTTCACAGGTAAGATAGCATCAGAAATAAAGGACAGATAAACACATACAGTGATGTTCTCACTCATTCTTGAGACAAAGCCAGCCACAAAACTGAAAAAGAAAAATATTTATCACCCACCAATGGAGAATTTTTGAGATTCAATCACTGAATAAAAATCAATCCTCAAACATGCCTAGTTCAATGTACATTTGGCTCAGATAAAGGACAATAAATGTAAGGGAAACTACTTTTACCATTTGTGCCGATTCAGTGCTTTTAAAACTGTAGGTTTACAACTATTGTAAGTCGCTTTGGATAAAAGCGTCTGCTAAATGACTAAATGTAAATGTAGGTTTACTGTGTCTCCATTATCAGCTGCCTTCAATTTTTATGTTAAATCAAAGTCAATTGAACTTAAAATTGTATTATAGTCATTTAAATCTAGTTGTTTTTCTGCTGTATTTATTCCGTTATTAAGCAATATAACATAAAAATGTAAGGCAGTTTTCAACTTCTTGTAAGTTCTTGAGGTTTTTTGATTTTTTTTGGCTAACATTATTCATCTTAAAGAATGAAGACATGCGAAACATCTGTATCCATTATTTGTTGTGCAACTCAAGACAGACAAACGGATATAAAACTTTCTTTACAATTTAAGTCGTGATGTAACAAATTTGGTTAAATAATCACAACTGCCTCTAACTACCAGAGTTTTTAATTCCTATATTTCCTAAAGTTGTGGCAGTTGTCAATTGATCAAGATAGAATGTTTGCTTTAAACCTTACACATATATTCATTTTTTCCCTTGCATTTAATACAAACAATTTGGGGTTTTCGGGTAGTTAGTGATCATGTCAACCTTCTTATGAAAATATAGAAATATCAGTAATAAAACAAATACTAAATAAAAAAGCAAAGAGAAAATACACATCAAGAATGGTACATATTTAAGGACATTCTAGTCAAGTTAATTTAAAGCTTATTTCAAAATGAATGACGTGTTTTAACTAATATCTCAAGTATAAGTGTTACTGCTATCACATGTTGAGATTCACTTCTGATTGAAAGCAGTAAAACCAAACAAAATCACATCAAACTAAATAACTTTTCCATCGAACCCTAAATCCAGTTTCCTACACAAACTGTGAATTATTTTCATCTAGTTGGATATTTTCTTATACGTGATCGTGAGTGAGAATCTCAGTTCACAGTGTTTCTGATGGAACAGTAGATATATTAACAATGTTCTCAAAACGTCTTCAAGTTCATTATTGCTCAAGTAATTCTACTACACACAGAAAAGCACCAGTTATTTCATTTAGGTGAAACCTAAACTACAGAAGAATTATCACAACTTCTACTTGTTGAAACTTTGCTGCTTGATTCTACGCAGCTCTTTTAAAACCGTTCATCTGAGAGCCTCGAATATAACCGGCCTTTTGTGCACTTGAGTCTTTACATCATCGAGTTCTTTAGCTTGTGTCGGAAATCTGTTACCACTCTTAAGTGATAGTTCACCCAAGACTGAACATTGTCTTAAGAATTCTAACTCCCAAGCTGTTTCCAACACATATACCTTGTTTGGTTAAACACAAAGGAATACATTTAGGATATATTTTAGCCACTGACATTTCTGGGGCATCATTAACTACCAAAGAAAAAATATGCTTTCCTTAATTCTTTAAAATATCTATATAATATAATAATAATATAACACTATAATAGTTAATAACGCCTCAGAAATCTCATGTTGCTGACATTCCTCTAAATATATCACTGTGTATTCAACAGAACAAAAGAAATTGAAACAACTTTGGTACAACTTGAGGACCAGTAATTCATGACGGAACTTTCATTTTTCAGTCAAGTATTCCTTCAATATAATATAATCATAAAATAGGATATAATCTTATATAATGCCTGTGTTAAACATTGAGGACAACGTTGGTTATTTTTGCATAGGAAAAAATATCGAACTCTGAAGTAAATAAGTACATAATTCTGTAATTTTGCCAAAATAAATAGAACATTGTTTAACTCTTCATGAAAACTTTTCTTGCTACAAAGAAAATAAGAGAGCAAGAATTACCCATGAAACATAAAATCTAAACTTGTGACTAGATACCGATGAATAAATATGGATTTAGACATCTAGGGCATTATTCAATCCTTGAATAATACTGACCTTGGAGGCATAAATACAATTTTTTTCTGTTAACAAAATACGGATCTACAAACATTTATAACAAAGAAGCTTGGTATATAGATATGTACTATGGTGAGCTGTATGCAGTTAGATAGAAAAGGTGCACTTATTTATATAATGTCATCAAGGAGATGTGGGTTGGCTACCCAGTCTAAAGTCCGTGGCTCAGAGGCTGCCATTATCATGCACATGAACTGCTTGCCGGTCCTTTTGTCAATGGGATAAATAGTGGTGGGAGTGAACCTTCTGTTGTTCTCCACAAATTCACAGAGCTTTTGGTAGACATGTGGGTACTCGTGGCGCAAAAACACCCCACGTATCCTCAGCTCCCGTTGAATGTTGATGAAGCAGATCTCCCTGGCTTTCCGTCCTTCCTCGCCTTCCTTGTCAATGTCAGCCATACCGGGTGGCGGGGTAAGGATCAGCGTCTCCATGTCGCTCTCCTTCCGTTGTACCTTCTTTTCTGGGCTGTAAGAGGCTAGAGCTATCTTGGCAAATTTCCTGACGGTCGGGGTTTGGACCCTTGGCGAAGGTCCGTCGGGTACTTGATCGCCAACAGCGATCGATACATTCAACAAGAAACATTCATTGGGGTCGTACTCCTTCCCCGCCACATGAAGCTCCTTGCAGTAATCCCCCAGGTTATCCCTAAAGCTCTCCAGCTCACGAAGGGACAAGTACGTTGGAGACATGAGCAAACTTTCCAGTCCAAACTGAAGGAAATTGCTGGAAGAACCTGGATTCGGAAATCCTAAGAACAGCACACCCCTTCCCCGTGACAGGTATCCCACTTTGGCCATACGGGAGAATGCTTTGTGCACCTCTGTTGTTTCTCGACAGTGCTTGATAATGTGGCGACACACGCTACCAATTCGACCGTAGAGGCAGCTTTCTTTGTGAGTGTCCCAATCTTCGCGCCGACAGTTGCGTGAGCAGTAGTACGTGTAGCAGCTGTGACAGGATTTAAAGTAGAGACAGGCATTGAACAACGTTTCCGTCCGGCGACAGTTGTTGTTGGAGCACATCATTGTGTCGTCTTCATCTGGGCTTTGGTCAGGTGAGCACTCTTCTGTGCTTCTGAGTCCATCGCAGCTCCCATCGGTGTCTCGCAGGCCATCAGGGTCTATTTTAATGGAAGTCGGTTGTTTGTCGATTCCATATTCAGAGCCTGTCATTGAATCCTTTCTTGTGGAAGAAACCGCCTCTTCTTCATCGATGAGTTTCTTGAGCTGATCGAGCAGGTCTTCACTAGTCTTCTTTGCTGGAGGTTTGTAATCTATGACAAGGTCAGCCAGAAGCTCATCCAGCTGTTCTAAACTTTGTTGTAGGGACGTGCTGCCATGAGCCTTTTCTTTGGTTGACTCCACAGAGTGGGATTTCGTTTCGCGATGGCTTTGGGCACTTTTGGAATCCAGCACATCCCAACTTGCAGAGCGCGGCTCTGACTTGTTAAGGTTGCTCGGTCTGATATCATTGTCTGTTATAGTTATTTCAGGGGTGAGGAACCAAAGTTTGCTCGAGGAGCTTTTGGCCTCAGTTGGGCTATTGTCAATCAAAGAGTTTTCAGATAAAGACAATGCAGCGTAACGCCTCGGGGAGCTCGAGAGATTCACAACCACAGGTTTTGGTCTCTCCGTTGGAGTTTGTATTCCCTGACAAAGAAGATTTTCATCACTCTTTCCTCGTGCCACCGGCTGATCCCTCTCGACATGTGTGTCGAGGATGTTTTCCCAGGACCTTGAGTATGGTTTTGCTTCAGTAACGGTTCTTTCTGGCTCCATACACGGGTTGGCATACCACGTTGCTGGCTTTGGCTCTTGTCGAACTCTTGTGGGAGTGACCTGCGATACATATGAAGAGGGGTAGTGGCTGGAGTAGCCAGACACCTCTGAACCATACCAGTCATCCGACTGTGGCTGAACCACCCGGGCATGTCTTCTGCCCTCCGTGTAATATGCTCTTGCTGGATAATGGTGCTCCATTGAGGGTGTGTAAGAGTCGCCCACGTAGAAGATCCGCGGAGGCGCTGTTTGAATCGGATACGTCCTCTGGTCATCCCCGTAGAAGGTCCTGGCTGGGGGTGTCTGTACTATATAAGCCCCTGGTTCACTTGCAGCATAAGCTTTAGGGTAAACATGTTGTGCAGAGTAATGGTAAGGGTCAACTTCTGTAAAATATGGCCTCGCGGATACAGTATGGACAATGTGAGTTCTCGGATCTTGTATGTATTGAACTTTAGGTGAGTAGACTTGGCTTGGAATGCTGTATCGGTCATCTTGATAGTAAGTTCTTGTTGGAGCTGAAGATCCATACTTGGCCAAATCTTCTGCATAGAAGAATTTTGTTGGCACGTTGGGGCTTGAATGAGCTCTTCGTTCCCTTCCATAATGTTCCCTTGGCTCTCGTGGCGAGACCCCCTTTTGTATAGGGATCTCCACAGGCTGTATGTAACTATTTGGCATACTTTGAGAATACTGGTACGCCTGTCTGTAATCTCCGGCAAAGGATTCGGTGGGTGTAGGAGTCCTAGAAGAAGAGAAATGACGGGGTACCGTCAGACTTCGACTTCCACCGCTAGGATATTTCTGCCAGGGTACATCTGTTTGAGGGGTGGCTGGTTTTCGTCCGCTGTGCTGCACGGCTGATTCGTCTGGTTTGATGTCCATCCGACATCGAACATGAGGACTCGTAGCAGGCTTCTCTGGCCTTCCCTCATCATATCCATCAGGGACGTACACGGGGGAGTACCTGCTGGTATCGGTTCTCTGCGGCTGGAGTTTGATGGGATGTACTTCATTCATAAGGACTCGAGTAGCAACGTGGGAAGACTCTCTTCTTGGAGAAACCTGTGATCTTGCTTGAGCATTTCGATGCACCCTTTGAGCTTCCCGTCCCCTTCTTGCCACCGGAGGTGAAGCATCAAATGATACAGGGGTTAGGCTGGTCTGAACTCTAGAGGCACTTCTCGATCTGGTCCTCCTCTTTAGGTCTGTCACGACAACATCAGTAGGTATGTCAGCTGGCACTGGCTGGGAGGTGAGACGGTAGCTAAAAATGTCTGGAGCAGAGAAACGGTGCCCGTGTTGGCGACCTAAGGCATTCCAGGCAACCTCTTGATTGACGGCGTACCTCTCAGCCTTTCTGTATGGGTACTCCATTGCTATTGTATGATATCTGAGTTTGTCCATAGGCTCAGCGTCAAAGCTACGGCAGTGCCTTTTTTTGCTTTTTCGAGTGTGCTCCAGTTTGCTGATGGATGGGGAATCACATTGTTTTGAGGGATGGCAGGGTTTAGAGTGGGTTGAGAGGGAAGTCACTTCAACATCTTGATACACAGCTGATCCGAGTATGTCAGGTGGATCTGTGCGTGTCATCTTAATGGGACTCTTCTAATTTCCCCCATTAAAGTCTTTTTAGCTTAACATCGCCTGCAAGAGAGGAAAAAACAAAACAAGATAAGTTTTATTTTGGACTTAAAAACAATACTCAACATAGAAAAACAAACAAGATGTATAGAACGGTATTGTAAAGAAATATAACAATCAAATGATATTATTCCTATATTATTACTACAGTTATATATTATATATAATATATGCAATAATAAATTATTTGCAAAAATTATTTAAATAAAATAAAACAATGATAATATCATTAATAATCATTATTATTTCAATAAACTAATAAATTATTA
>CM065660.1:4702224-4707192 GCA_033220385.1 Triplophysa yarkandensis
CATTGTATGATTTTTTTTTACAATTTTTAAATGACTGTGTCAAATCGTTATTTAATAACTTGAGTCAAAAAAGAATAATATTTGGTACAGAAGCCTTTGTTAACAATTCAATGGTCAAACGGTTCCTGTAGTTCTTCATCAGGTTTGCACTGAGTAAGGGGATTTTGGCCCGCTCATCCATACAGATCTTCTCTGAATCTGTCAGGTTTCTGGTTCTGGCGCTGAGCAGCAAGTTTCAGTTTCCTCCAAAGATTTTTAATTAGATTTAGGTCTGGAGACTGGCAAGGTCACTCCAGAACTTTGATATGATCTTACGGAGGTACTCCTACATTTTCTTGACTGTGTGTTTTGAGTCATTGTCATGTTGAAGACCCAGCCATGACCCATCTTTAATGCTCTGACAGAGGGAAGAAGGTTTTTTCCCAATATCACACAATACATGGACCCATTTATCCTCTCCTTAATACAGTGCAGTCGTCCTGTCCCCTGTGCAGAAAATCCCCACCAGACCAGATCATGATACATTCATCCTCATTCTTCACTGTAAGCATGGTATTATTGAGATGATACTCATCATTCTCTTCCTCCAAACACGGTGAATGGAGTTCAGACCAAAATGTTCTACTTTGGTCTCATCTGGACTTTCTCCTATAGACTCTTCTGGATCATCCAAATGATCTCTGTAGACGGCAAAATGTAGACGGGCCTTGTCATGGGCTGACTCAAGCATGGGGAACCTTCTGTGCGATATGTGATTTGAAACCGTGATGTCTCAATGTATGACTTGATAGTAGCCTTGGAAACCGGTGGTTCCTTCTCTCTTATGGCACTGACCTGCTCCACCGTTTAGTTCTGGGCTGATTCTTCATCATTCTTAGCATCATTGATACCCCAAGAGGAGAAATCTTCTGTCTGAGACATTGACAGTCATCATGGGACATTGACAGTTACCCAACTGTTGCTCTTTCCAACCAAGCTTCTTGGCAATTGCCCCGTATCCTTTTCCAGCTTTGTGAAGGTCTACAATTTTGTCTCTTGTGTCTTTTGACGGCTCTTTGGTTTTGCACATGTTGCTGCATACACTTTTGACTGATGACCTCTAAGAGGTGCTGCTAATTTAGAATCATGAGTTCAGCTGGACTATTTAAATGCAAAAACAGAGTTTTTTTATAGGAAGCAGAAATCTGACTGATAAGCAAGTGAATACATATTTGATAGTGATTGTTTAAAAATCATACAATGTGATTTCCACATTTTTCTTTTTAGGTTCTGTCTGTCTGAGTTGAAATGCAACATGCTGAAAATTCTTGACTCCTCCATGATTTTCTAAATAGAAGAACTTGCAAAATCACAGGTTGATCAAATACATATTGACCCCCTGTATATAAGTCATGCAATATATATATGACAGAAATTGTTACAAATCTTTTCTTCTCATCCCTACATACTCCTAAATCTCACACATCCGTCTGCTGCATTTCATCAATAATCCGCCGCCAACCAATAGCCCTTGACCATTACACCGAACCTTACATTTACTCCATCATTTTACACTGTTGCCATGAAATGTGATCACCATTTCGTCCTAAATAACTTCCATATCAGCCCAAATACTGAACATCTGCACCTTATGTCATCCACCTCAGAAAAACAGCTTAAAATCAAATCCCAAACGTGAGAGTTTTATTATTTCCCTGACCACAAAACCAAGCTCACATCCTCTCTGCATCCTCAGCATGCACATCTACAGTCTCATGATGACGTATAGCCCAGAGCATCCCACATCACGTGACACAAGCAGACCATTTCATCACTCATCATTAGAGGTTAGTTCACTTCAGCTAGTAGGATGTCCCAGCCCCCCCCCCCCCATGCATCACGACATACAGGCCACACTTATACATTACATAACGTCATCGTCACGGATTCATACTGCAAGTGAAGAGCAAGGAGAAAACGACACAAACACATCTGATGCATGCAATAAGTTTGTGTATCTGCTGTCATTCTGAAGGATGGATTCGGATGCTGATCTTGTCTATACGTTACTTGTGACGTATGCATACGTTAACACATGACAGCATCACATTAGATCTATAAGAGACCAGAAGATGTTGATGCGCATGTTTTCAATGTCAATGTCAGAAAGGCTGAGATCATCTGTCACTGATGCTCACACACATCTCATGATGCACACACACATCTCATGATGCACACACACATCTCATGATGCTCACACACATCTCATGATGCTCACACACATCTCAAGATGCACACACACATCTCAAGATGCTCACACACATCTCATGATGCACACACACAATCTCAAGATGCACACACACATCTCAAGATACTCACACACATCTCAAGATGCACACACACATCTCAAGATGCTCACACACATCTCATGATGCACACACACATCTCATGTATGCTCACACACATCTCAAGATGCACACACACATCTCAAGATGCTCACACACATCTCATGATGCACACACACATCTCAAGATGCACACACACATCTCAAGATACTCACACACATCTCAAGATGCACACACACATCTCAAGATGCTCACACACATCTCATGATGCTCACACACATCTCAGATGCTACACACATCTCATGATGCTCACACACATCTCAAGATGCTCACACACATCTCAAGATGCACACACACATCTCAAGATGCTCACACACATCTCAAGATGCACACACACATCTCAAGATGCTCACACACATCTCAAGATGCTCACACACATCTCATGATGCACACACACATCTCAAGATGCTCACACACATCTCAAGATGCTCACACATATCTCAGATGCTCACACACATCTCAAGATGCACACACACATCTCAAGATGCTCACACACATCTCAAGATGCTCACACACATCTCAAGATGCACACACACATCTCAAGATGCACACACACATCTCAAGATGCTCACACAATCTCATGATGCACACACACATCTCAAGATGCACACACACATCTCATGATGCTCACACACATCTCAAGATGCTCACACACATCTCAAGATGCTCACACACATCTCAAGATGCTCACACACATCTCATGATGCTCACACACATCTCAAGATGCTCACACACATCTCAAGATGCTCACACACATCTCAAGATGCTCACACACATCTCAAGATGCACACACACATCTCAAGATGCTCACACACATCTCAAGATGCTCACACACATCTCATGATGGCACACACACATCTCAAGATGCTCACACACATCTCAAGATGCTCACACACATCTCAAGATGCTCACACATATCTCAAGATGCTCAAACACATCTCAAGATGCACACACACATCTCTGATGCTCACACACATCTCATGATGCTCACACACATCTCAAGATGCTCACACACATCTCATGATGCACACACACATCTCAAGATGCTCACACACATCTCATGATGCTCACACACATCTCAAGATGCTCACACACATCTCAAGATGCACACACACATCTCATGATGCTCACACACATCTCAAGATGCTCACACACATCTCATGATGCTCACACACATCTCATGATGCTCACACACATCTCATGATGCTCACACACATCTCAAGATGCACACACACATCTCATGATGCTCACACACATCTCATGATGCTCACACACATCTCAAGATGCACACACACATCTCATGATGCTCACACACATCTCAAGATGCACACACACATCTCATGATGCTCACACACTTCTCAAGATGCTCACACACATCTCATGATGCTCACACACATCTCAAGATGCTCACACACATCTCAAGATGCACACACACATCTCATGATGCTCACACACATCTCATGATGCTCACACACATCTCAAGATGCACACACACTTCTCAAGATGCTCACACACATCTCAAGATGCTCACCACACATCTCAAGATGCACACACACATCTCATGATGCTCACACACATCTCATGATGCTCACACACATCTCAAGATGCTCACACACATCTCAAGATGCTCACACACATCTCATGATGCTCACACACTTCTCAAGATGCTCACACACATCTCAAGATGCTCACACACATCATGATGCTCACACACATCTCATGATGCTCACACACATCTCAAGATGCTCACACACATCTCAAGATGCACACACACATCTCAAGATGCTCTTACCGTTCCCAGCAGGAAATATCCATCATCAAGCGTTTAAACGTGCCGACAGACGCATGTGACCGTGTGTGTGTGTGTGTGTGTGTGTGTGTGTGTGTGTGTGTGTGTGTGTGTGTGTGTGTGTGTGTGTGTGTGTGTGTGTGTTGTAGTAATCCGATGAATGTGTGAGTCGTGTCGTCCTCCAGACCTCATGTCATCATCTGTAGCGTTACTATCAGCGCGCGACTCTCTCATCAGCACCGGCGTTTCAATGCGTCTAAAGCGGGGCGGGGCGGGGCGGGGCGGAGCTTGACGCGTCTAAAGAGGCGGGGCGGGAGGGGCGGGGCTTGATGCGTCTAAAGGGGCGGGGCAAACTCCTTCTTACACTAATAGAAATTATGGAATTTATTTTATTGTTAGAAACAACATTTAAGCCTTACAAATAGAAGTCATGCTTTATTTCTGTCAAATGTATTCAACTGTTTAATGAATATAAAATACTATACACTGTAAAAACTATTTCACTTGGATTAGTTCATATCACACAAATAAAAATGTTTATTAACTTAATAAATAATTTGAAATGATGATATATTTAATAAACTTTTTAATATACACCTCATAGTCATGGTTTATTTTATAGATAAATAAGTGATGATGAGATTTATTTACTTTTTACTTTCATACATTTTAAAAAGTAAATTTACTTATTTCAAAGCCATGAAATTTATATTTTTATGAACATTGTTTCACAGTATAACAATACAGTGATTGTTTAAGTTGTATTATTTTTTTGCAGTTAAACATTGTTTGTAT
>CM065660.1:4707692-4727744 GCA_033220385.1 Triplophysa yarkandensis
ATAATTGAGTTTTTTCTGAGAGTTATGTCTCTGTGTGTATTTGTGTAGCTGTTTCTACAGACGGTGTGAAAGTATTTGGATACTCGGCCTGGAGTCTGCTGGATGGGTTTGAGTGGAATCACGGTTACAGCATGCGGAGAGGTTTGTTCTACATTGATTTTAAGCGTCCTCAGCGACACCGAATCCCGAAAACCAGCGCTCACTTCTACAGACAGATAGTCAATGACAACGGTTTCCCCAACAGCCACAAGCAACACATCCATGCACACTTTCCATGTGACTTTGAGTTTGGTGTGTCTGATTCTGTTCTGCAGGTGATGAAAAGGCAATCACAAGTAGATTGAGAAGATCAGGTGTAATGCACACTGTTACTGTAATGTCTCTTTGTTTCTGTGTTTCAGGTTCATTTGCATCCATTCTCTCCTCAGTTTCTGGATCCTCATGTGTACCACTGGAATTCTTCTGGTGATGGATCTCTCAGACCTGTGGCCGGTGTCATTCTACACACTCGAGGATCTCAGTGTACAGATTTTCTGTTCATTCAGCGTCACCTGCTCCTTGTAGAGGCTGCTGGGATATCACACTACCGGTTTGCTCTAGATTGGGCCGAGTTGGTGCCCAGCGGTAACATCTCTTCCGTTGATGGGGAAAAGTTGAGGTTCTACAGATGTTTTTTGAGCGAGGTCAGAAGCAGAGGAATTCGAGCAGTTGTGACTCTTTATCACAGCAGCTACAGGTCAGCGTCTCTGGTTTGCCGGCACCTCTGCATGCTAACAGTGGCTGGAGAAACTACAACACCGTCGAGGCCTTTGTCGAGTATGCTTCTCTCTGTTTTCATGAATTCGGAGCACTGGTCCCGGTGTGGATTACCATTAATGAACCCAATCGTCTGTCTGAGATATATGGCGAAAGTGTTGAGGACAGACGGACGGCGGCGCGACACATGTTGCTTGCTCACGCGAAGGTCTGGCACATTTACCACACACACTTTTACCAGCGAAACGGTGCGAACATTAGCCTTGCGCTTCATGCTGATTGGGTGGAACCAGCCAATCCATTCCTGGACTCGCACAAAGTTGCTGCTCAGCACTTTCTGTGGTTTGAGCTGGGCCGTTTTCTCGATCCTCTTATTGGTGGAGGATTTTCTGATTCTACACACAACAGCAGTGATGTCAGATCTCCTCTGCTTAGCTTTACTGATGATGAGAAGGCGGAGCTTAAAGCTTCTCTGGATTTCATCGCTCTGAATCATTTCACAACACGTTTAGTGTCACCACAGAAATCTCAAGAACATGGCTGCTCCATCATGACTGACGTAACCTGGATGTCCTCACCAATGGGACAGGCCATCGTACCCTGGGGCCTACGCAGGATACTGAGCTGGATGAAGAATCGCTATGGGAACGGCCTCCCTGTCATAATCACCGCGTCAGGGGTTGATGACCAAGCAGTTTATGATGATCAGCTGAGACAGAATTATATCAGGAGTTACCTACAGGAGGCGCTCAAAGGTGAGCTCATATCACACCAAATAATGTATCATTCCTGTACCCTTGTGATGTTTCTCTCTTGTGATGTTTCTCTCTTGTGATGTTTCTCTCTTGTGATGTTTCTCTCTCTCTCTCTCTCTCTCTCTCTCTGGTCTCTCTCTCTCTCTCTCTCTCTCTCTCTCTCTCTCTCTCTCTCTGGTCTCTCTCTCTCTCTCTCTGGTCTCTCTCTCTCTGGTCTCTCTCTCTCTGGTCTCTCTCTCTCTCTCTCTCTCTCTCTCTCTGGTCTCTCTCTCTCTGGTCTCTCTCTCTCTCTGGTCTCTCTCTCTCTCTCTGGTCTCTCTCTCTCTCTCTCTCTCTCTGGTCTCTCTCTGGTCTCTCTCTGGTCTCTCTCTGGTCTCTCTCTCTCTCATTCTCTCTCTGGTCTCCCTCTCTCTCTCTCTCATTCTCTCTCTCTCTCTCTCTCTCTCTCTCTCTCTGGTCTCCCTCTCTCTCTCTCTCATTCTCTCTCTCTCTCTCTCATTATCTCTCTCTCTGGTCTCTCTCTCTCTCTCATTCTCTCTCTCATTCTCTCTCTCTCTCTCTCTCTCTCTGGTCTCTCTCTCTCATTCTCTCTCTCTCTCTCTCTGGTCTCTCTCTCTCATTCTCTCTCTCTCTCTCTCTCTCTCATTCTCTCTCTCTCTCTCTCATTATCTCTCTCTCTGGTCTCTCTCTCTCTCTCATTCTCTCTCTCTCTCTCTCTCTCTCTCTCTCTCTCTCTCTCTCTCTCTCTCTCTGGTCTCTCTCTCTCATTCTCTCTGGTCTCTCTCTCTCATTCTCTCTCTCTCTCATTCTCTCTCTCTCTCTCTCTCTCATTCTCTCTCTCATTCTCTCTCTCTCTCTCTCTCTCTCTCTCTCTCTGGTCTCTCTCTCTCATTCTCTCTCTCTCTCTCTCTCTCTCTCTCTCTCTCTCTCTCTCTCTCTGGTCTCTCTCTCATTCTCTCTCTCTCTCTCTCTCTCTCTGGTCTCTCTCTCTCATTCTCTCTCTCTCTCTCTCTCTCTCTCTGGTCTCTCTCTCTCTCTCTCTCTCTCTGGTCTCTCTCTCTCTCTCTCTCTCTCTGGTCTCTCTCTCTTTCTGTAGCTCGTGAGTTGGATGGTGTGAATCTGAAAGGGTTTTATATTTGGAAACTTCAAGACAGATATGATCTTCAGTTTGGTCTCTTTACTTCTGCCTCTCATCACTCACGACCCAAGGCTTCTGTTCATCTTTACCGTGATATCATCAGAAGGCAGGGTTTCCCGTCCCCTGGTGACCTTGGACCCTTGTGTCAGAGAGTGGACATCGTTACAAGGTGTCACTTCTGTGCACACATAATACAGAATAAAGCTCTGATGTTCTTCAGTGTGTCTTTCTCCATCAGTCTGTCTGTCATCTTCATCACCATCTGTGTGCTAATGAAGAGAAGACACACTACTCACCAACTGCAACATTAACTCTGTGTGTGTGTGTGTGTGTGTGTGTGTGTGTGTGTGTGTGTGTGTGTGTGTGTGTGTGTGTGTGTCTGTGTATAATGTTTATGGTAATGAAAGTGACGCAACAGTGACCAAAGGTTCTGTCTTGAAGTTCTAATAAGACTGTAAGTTATGTTATGAATAATATCAGGTTTGTGTGTTAAACTGATATTATGTCAATTAAAAAGAGTTTACATGTTGATATTTTGTATTCATTTATATTTAAAGAATTGATGGAATATTAAATGAAATTATAAAATACATCAATTGAGCCAAACAATTACACAGGGTGTCAAAAGAAACTTGTGAAACATATTCTGTTCAATTATTAATAAAAGACTACAAAACTTTCTTAAAGAGCACACAATTCTGGAAAATAGTCAAATAGGACAGAACGTAACATCTGAAAAGGAATATTAGACCACTTTTATACTCTTCACACCATCATTGATAAACATGTGCAGACACACAAAAGCAAAGTCTTTGCTTGCTTTGTAGATTTTGATAAGACTTTTGACTCTGTCTCACATGATGGCCTTTTCCTAAAACTTCTAAAAAATGGGATAGGAGGTGTAACATTTGATATAAACACACGTGCACGGCAAATAGGAAATAAACATACAGAATGTTTCTTCCAGGGTAGAGAAGTCAGTCAAGGTTGCCCGTTAAGCCCCACTTTATTTAACATCTATATAAATGAATTAACTAAAGCATTAAATAATTACTTTTTCCCAGGCCCAAACCTGACGAATAAAGGGAATAAAATGTCTCCTAGTCGCAGATGATGTAGTCGTTTATCAAAAACAGAAAAAGGACAACAAACGCTCCTTGACATCATTGTTACTTTCACTCAAACGTGGGCTCTTAAAATGAACAGAGAAAAAACAAAAATAAGGATTTTTCAAAAGACATCCAGGATGTGGGGAAAATAAATTCATGTTTAGAGTGGGTAACCAAATAATCCCACACACATATAAATACACAAATCTGGGACTAAAAATAAATTCAACTGGAAACTGATTAAAAAAACAAAAGCAATAGAAGTCTTCTGCATAATTAAAAATAAGATTAAGAATAAGATTCCAAGTCAAACATGGTTTAAATAATAAGCAATTATCGAACCCATTGCATTATATAGCAGTGAGATATGGGGACCACTTAAGACTCAACGAAAACTTTCCATACGCTTATCTGTTAAAGTATTCTAAAAGTAAACAGACCAATCACTTTCAACAAACAGCACAAAATATTTGCACAGAAAAGATCAAAAACAGAAAAATTAAGTCACATCTTAGGAGAAAACTCTATATTGATCACAACAGCAGCAAAATATATAACAGCATCTCATAAACAAAGAGTCAGCCGTGGGACCATGATAAACTTGGTTTTTTAATTGTTATGTTTAACAAAGGCCACAAGTGGATGGTATGCATTTACATTTACATTTAGGCATTTAGCAGACTCTTTTATCCAAAGCGACTTACAATAGTCGAGGAGACAATGAAGCTGTAAATAGCCGATACAACAATAGGTGAACAAGTGCTACAACAATGTTACCAAGTTACACAGAGAGAGATAAAAACCTGAAAGTAGAAAAAGTAGTTTCTTATAAGATAGAGTGAGTAGGTTAGACAAGAAGGTACTCCTAGTGAGTTAGGTGTAGCCGGAAAAGATGAGTTTTTAGGTGTTTTTTAAAGATAGAGACTGAGTCTGACAAGCGTGAAGCCAGAGGCAGATCGTTCCACCATCGAGGAACTGAAGCAGAGAAGGTTCGAGAGAGAGATTTCTTACCCTTTTGAGCTGGCACCACAAGTCTCAGCTCATTTGCGGAGCGCAGAGATCTTGAGGGTCTATACCTTTGAATTAGTGAGTTAAGGTAACTGGGTGCTGGGTGTCTTGTAGGCAATGAGAATACATTTAAATTCAATGCCAGCTGCTAAAGGGAAGCCAATGTAATTTGCTGAGGTGTTACATGGGTCCTTTTTGGTTCCTTGAACACCACTCTTGCCGCTGCATTCTGAATCATCTGCAGAGGTTTAGTTGTGCACATCGGGAGTCCAGCAAGCAGCGCATTGCAGTAGTCCAGCCTGGACAGGACCAGAGCCTGAACCAGGATTTGTGTGGAGTGTTCTGTGAGAAACTGTCTGATCTTCCTGATGTTGTAAAGCATGAATCTGCAGGATCTGGCAGTCGCGGCAACATGATCTGTGAAGTTAAGCTGATCATCGATGATTACTCTCAAGTTTCTCGCAGACCTGGAGGGCACAATGGTTGATGCTCCTAGTTGGATAGAGAGGTCGTGATGAGTCTTCGGGTCGGCAGGGATGACAAGAAGTTCCGTTTTCCCAAGGTTAAGTTGTAGGTGGTGTTGCTTCATCCAGAGTGAGATGTCGCTCAGACATGCTGAGACTCAGGTCGAAATCGTCAGATCTTCCGGATGAAACGCAAGGTGGAGTTGCGTGTCATCCGCATAACAGTGGTAGGAGAAGCCATGCTTACGAATGACTGATCCCAGTGATGTCATGTAGATCGAGAAGAGCAACGGTCCAAGAACTGAGCTCTGAGGTACACCGGTGTCAAGATGTTGCGGTCACCTCACCACGAAACCCTGAAGGATCTATCCGAGAGGTAGGATACGAACCATTGGAGAGCCTTGTCAGAGACGCCCATTTCCTTGAGAGTCGAAAGGAGAATGCTGTGGTTAACGGTGTCAAAAGCAGCAGATAAGTCTAGCAGGATGAGAATGGATGACATCGATGCTGCCCTTGCCAGTCGTAGATCTTCAACAACTGAGAGTAGAGCTGTCTCTGTAGAGTGTCCTTTCTTGAAGCCTGAATGGTTGCTGTCCAAGAGGTTGTGTAGAGTAAGGTAGGCCGAGAGTTGGTCGAAGACGACATGTTCCAGTGTCTTTCCGATGAAGGGCAGTAGAGAGACTGGTCTGTAGTTCTCTAGAAGTGCGGAATTCAGCGAGGGTTTCTTCAACAGCGGGGTGATCCGGGCTTCTTTGAAAGCAGTAGGAAATGTACCGAAGTTGAGCGATGAGTTGATGATGTGAGTAATTGCAGGAATGACCGATGGAGAGATGTCTTGCAGGAGATAGATGGGGATGGGGTCCAGCGAGCAGGTAGTCGGGTGATTCGAGACGATGATTCTCGCAGCATCGTTTTCAGTCAACAGAGAGAAAGAGCGGAGAGAGGTAGTCAGAAGAGCAGGAGTATGGTCCAGCGGTGGTGGAGCGGAGAACTGACTGCTGATAGCGGTGGTCTTCTTCACAAAGAAGGATGCAAAGTCATCAGCTGTTAGGTCCGACGAGGGAGGAGGGGTGGGAGGAGTAGAGCAGAGAAGGTCTTGAAGAGAGCGCGAGAGTCTGTTGAGCTGTTTACTTTTGCCTGGTAGAACTGAGTCTTGGCGACCGAGACATCCTCAGAGAAAGAAGAGAGAAGAGTTTGATAGATAGAGAGATCTGCAGGGTCATTAGATTTGCCATTTTCTCTCAGCTGCCCTGAGCTTGGATCTGTGTTCCCGGAGGACATCAGAGAGCCAAGGGGTTGAAGGGTTGGCACAGGCTGGTGGAGATGTAAGCGGGCATAAATTGTCCAAGCAGGATGTTAGTGTGGAGCATAGGGAGTGAGTGGCATTGTCAGTGTTAAGTAGAGCAAACTGATCAGGAGGAGGGAGCATAGAGGAAACAGTAGAGGATAGGGTGAGAGGAGAGAGCGTGCGTAGGTTACGCCTGAAGGTAACAACGGAGGAAGGGGAAGGAGTGTCGGATGTTGTCACGTCGAGATGAAGTGTGACGAGAAAATGATCGGATGTGTGCAGTGGTGTTACCTGAGTGTGATACGTGGAGCAGTAGCGTGTGTAGACAAGATCAAGTGTGTTACCGGACTTGTGGGTCGGCGAAGTGGCTATGCGACTGAGGTCAAACGATGCAGTGAGGTTGTATAGCTCAATAGCTGAGTGTCTCTACAGGTGGATTTTGAAGTCTCCTAGGATCACAGGAGGTGTCCCATCCTCCGAAAAAGATCTAGAAAATGTCCAAGCTGACCTGGGGGACGATATATTACTACAAAAATGATATTGAGTGGATGAGTAATAGAAACTATGTGTGACTCAAAAGAGGTGTTGACACCCGAAGGTGCAAGTGTTTTAAACCTCCGTCCAGTAGGAAGCAGTAGACCGGTTCCCCCCTCTCTACCAGAAGAGCGTGTGGTGTGGGAGAACGCATAGTTAGTAGAGAGGGCAGTCGGTGTTGTACTGTCCTCTGGTTTTATCCAGGTTTCAGTGAGTGCTAAGACAGAGAGACCAGAATGTTTAGCCATGGCAGGAATAAAGTCAGTTTTGTTGACAGCAGATTGGCAGTTCCACAAGCCTATAGGAATAGTGAGTGCAGAAGAGTCAGATGTAGGGATGGCACGCAGGTTATCAATGTTGCTTGTCCTACCACTTGACCCAGAGGGTTTACGAGTGTTAGTAACAGTGAGAATTTTGTGACACATGCTTAAGTGGCAAATAAAAGAGGAGAGGAAATGAGAATAAATAAGAAGAAAAGAAGAGCTAAGAGCTAGTTCAGTAATTTAATTACTTGAAACCAATAAAGGCAATAAGTTTTAAAAATACAAGGAAAAAATACAGATATTCAGATTTTTGAAAAATACAATAATACTCAGGTGCCCTGTCGGTGTCCCTGCTCAGTGGAGTCGCACAGGTAGGTCTTTACAAGCAGTCGTGGCCTGGTGCTTCGAGTCTTGGGCTCGTGATCCAAAGGTTGCTGGTTCGAGACATGGAACCAGCGGGAATACCACGACTGAGGTGAGTCCCTTGAGCAAGGCACTGTTCCCCCCACTGCTCCCCGGGCGACGAGGCATGGCTGCCCACTGCTCCGGGTGTGTGTTTACAGTGTGTGCGTGTGTTCACTTACTGGATGGGTTAAATGCAGAGCACAAATTCCAAGTATGGAACACCATACTTGGTAATACGTCACGTCACTTCACTTTACTACAGTGTGTGCCTTGACCTTCACATTTTACTCTCGTCGCACAGGTAGAGTCGCTGGTCTTTACTCTCATCGCACAGGTAGAGTCGCTGGTCTTTACTTTCGTCGCACAGGTAGAGTCGCTAGTCTTTACTATCGTCGCACAGGTAGAGTCGCTGGTCTTTACTCTCGTCGCACAGGTAGAGTCGCTGGTCTTTACTCTCGTCAGTCTTCACACGAGGAGGGCTGCACACGAGGGCTGACGCTCACGCTAACGCGTTCGCGCAGATACAACACTTAAATACTCACTTAATTATGCAATCAGTGAAAAGAGCTGAATGCGCCTTGTAAATTATCACAACAATAGCCTCGATGGGCTGGCAATTATAAACTAATGTCTCTAACTGAAACCACAAATAGCTCTGCAATTATGAGTGCTACGGATATAAACAATAACAATAACTTGATGACTTCTTATGGCACAGCAATGAATTAACGAAATAAAACAAATTAACACTTGCTCAATGAAACTAGGACTGTTTTTCTATCTAATAGCTTACACTTTCGTTAACAACAGGTTGTACTCACGCAACGGGTAATTCAGTAAACAAAGTTGAAAACGCAGATTCTCCAACAAGTGTAGTCGAGCTGGTCTACACGCTTCTCCTGGTGCTCTTTATGATCAAGCCTTGTTGACTATCTACCGGCAGGGATAAGCTTCACTCGAACCGTCGCACCTCGCTGAATACAAGGATACCATCGGGCTAAAACGCTTCATCTAACTCTCCATCCATTTCACTACTCAGTATGCAGTCATGTCTCAAAGAGCGCCAGGCCCAGTAATCTGTCCGCGGATATATGGAGGAGATTCATCTGCTGGTTATTCACAGCTGATGTCATCCTCGGGCCTCGTGGTTGGAGAAACACAACCCAGTCATTTCCTTGAAAACTGGCGAAATCCAGAAGTGGGGTGAAGACGGTTTTCATGGATGTTTGGCAAGGTTACCAGTTCCAGCCTCTCCTCCTGAACATCTCTCAATCTGTGTCACACACATCAAGAGTCCGGTTGAAAACGGTCAGTCGACCTCCCCTCCTGTTACGTTTTCAATTCGCTGATGTCCTCTTTGTTTACTTTAAATAGTCTTCAGGCCTTCAAATTTCAACTAAGTCAACGATATCTCTGTAAATGAGATGACCCAAACTAAGCATGCCAGAGGCGACAGCGGCAAGGAACCAAAACTCCATCGGTGACAGAATGGAGAGCAAACCTTGGAAGAAACCTGGCTCTGTTGGGGGGTGAGTCCCCTTTTGACCAGACGAATCCAGCAGTTCAAGTCCAGGCTGCAGCAGAATGAAGAAGGAACATCTGTGTGCTGTGGTCGTATCTCGATAATCGCCAGAGGCAATGTCTTCGCAGGTAACAGTGGAAGCTGACACCATGTTTCCTGATGATAAATCCCAAAGGTAAGATGTTTAGCGTGAAGAGTAGCAGGCCTAGAACTGAGCCTTGAGGTACTCCCTAGTGCACTTGTGATCGATAATGAAGAACGTGTACATTCTGTGTTTAGTGTGTAATGTGTAGTGCTAACTGTAAGTATGTACATATTGTGTTAATTTGTAGCGTCAACTGTAAGTATGTCTAATAGTACACTGTGTGTACTGATTATATGTATGTGCATATTGCACATTTTTAGCTGTGTGTAGTGTGTATTATATGTTAACTTTGTCTGTAATTTCTGGAGCAAGCTCCCAAGAATATCACTCAACAAGGCACATGTGCTGTGGTGATGTGACAATAAAAGTGACTTTGAGTTTAACAAAGTAACACAAGCTCACTGAAACTATGACAGTATTTAAAACTAATAGTTTACACTCTCTTTAGCAACAGGTTGTACTCATGCAATGGTACAACTTTGAAAATACAGATTCTCCTTCAGGTGTACTCAAGCTGGTCTACACACTTCTCCTACAAGCAATGAGTTGACATGTGCAATCAGTCTCACTGGGGGAAAGGTTTACTTCCACTTGTGCTAGGGCAACCGTGCCGAGAGGGCCGTTGGTCAGGGAGTACCAAAGCAGGCAATTAGAGTTTTCCGGCAAGGCAAACATGTTTACCTGGGCCTGCCTGAACTGCACCCATAAAAGCTGGACCATCCTGGGATGGGGTCGCCATTGTCCACAAGGCAACATCTGACAAGAGAGCCCATCAGCTGTCTGGTTCAGGTAGCCTGGAAATTTACGGCACGCAGGGATTTTATCACATGCTGACCCCAGTGGAGGAGGCATCCGGCAAGTTGTGACATTCGCTGTGAGTGTACTCCACCTTGGTGGTTGATGTACGCTACAGCGACTCTGTTGTCGGATAGGGCTAACACATGCTTGCCCTGTATGAGGGTCTAGAATCTCTTGAGGGCGATCGTGGACACTAACAACTTAAGGCAATTGATGTGCCAGTACAGTCAAGGACCTGTCCATCGACCTGAGACTGCATGCCCATTGCACACTGCAGCCCATGGGAACTCCCATTCGCAAAAAAGCCCTGGAGGACCAAGGGGCTAGAGTTCGCCTGTGCGCCAGGCACTCCTTGGAACCCACAATGCTGAAGCAGGATTTATAAATCAAGATCTCCAGGTTCTCTTTTGTGCTATCTCTCTTAAGGAGACGATTTCGTGCCTTCCCTGCCTGAGGCTGGGCTTCCTCCAAACCCCTTTGTCTTATGCAAGCCGTTTCTACAAACCTCTGTTAAGCCGTCTCTTTGTAATACTGTAGCCAACGCTTGGTGTGCATATTGTTTATTTTCTTTAAAAAATAAAAACATTGTTGCAATAATCAAGCTAAGGAGACATCATCAGGGTTGGAAATGAATCCTTACTATCAGGAGTTTTCATCCTTTCAGAATAGTCCAATAATACTTGTTTTTCTTCATCTGTTGGTTTTCTACACAAAGAAGGATGCAAAGTCATCAGTATTTAGGTCCGATGAGGGGCAGACAGAGGAGAGCAGAGAAGTTCTTGAAGAGAGTGCAAGAGTCTGGTGAGTCTTTGAGTCTTACTGGCCGAGACATTTGCAAAGAAAAAAGAAGAGACTGATAGAGAGAGACATCTGAAGGGTCGTTGGATTTGCGCCACTTTCTCTCAGCAGCTCTGAGCCTGGATCTGTGTTTCTGGAGGACATCAGAAAGCCAAGGAGCCGAGGGGATTAAAATGGGCCTTTGTATTTAAAAGATTGTGCAAATGAAAACTCTCTGACATACACAAACACATACAGAGTATATTTGATTTCGTTGACATGATTGAAAATAAATGCAGAGATGACATCACCAAATTCAATAATGTAACGCCTTTACCTATCATGTTGTATTATGGACACACTGATTTACTAACCAATGTTGTTCAGCTGCTTTGACGCAATGTAGTTTGTTTAAAGCGATATATAAATAAAGGTGAATTGACTTGTCTTGACTATTTAATGTTTGTTCCCTGTCAGTATATTTAGTGAAATGATCGCTGGAGATCACTTTACAATGACTCTTTACACTGTGTCTTACAGTTTTTTAAAAACGCTATGTCAAATTTCTCAATACTTAGGTCACTTTTGCAAAACTCTTCACACGGTTCTCCTAACCAACTTTCAACTTGGAAAAATAGTTAATTTCACATTGAAGTGCACAACAACTACAAAACACTTTATTCAGATCTCAAATCAACACTAGCATAGGTTGACAAACACACTTTTTGTCACCCACAAAATAATGACCTTAAAACACTAACAACATGTAGCATTACACAGTGTGTTCTTGTGTTAAACAATGACACATCTCTGTTTAAATTTCAAAGCAATGTACCATACTGGAATGAGTCAGACATGATGCAAAGTTCATCAATATTTTGTAATTTATTTATTTTTATTTTATTTGCATTGATTAATTCTATAATACAAGAATTTGTATACACACCACCCTTTAATCTACCCAGTCTTCATTTGGCCACAGGTCTCATTCACATCAAATTTTATATCATCTTCTAGGGCAATACAACGAGGAAAGAATCTTCTGGCATGCCTGAACCATCCCAGGCCTCATCCACAAAGATGAAAGTTTGGAATGTTTGCCTGCTTTTAATCTCCATCTCTAAAAGAAATCCATAAGGCAGAATTAGAAGATTAGAATTTGTACTGGTTTTTGTACACTGTATTTTATTGTGATCTTACCTGGACATGTTGGTTCCTGAGTTCCTCTCAACAGACAGTGTACAACCGTTTCATGGACATTCTTCAGGACTCTAGAAAGTGAAGGTCATGGCACACAATGTGACGTGAAGTGACGTTTCCTGTGGCCAAGTATGGGGTCACATACTTAGAATTTGTGCTCTGCATTTAACCCATTCAAGTTTACACACACCGTAAGTGAACACAAAAACACAATGTGAACACACACCCAGAGCATTGGGCAGCCACGTTGGGGGGAAAGATGCCTTGCTCAAGGGACTCACCTCAGTCGTGGTATCCCGCTGGTACTGAGTATCAAACCAGTGAGCTTGTGATCATGAGTCTAACACTCGCACCACCAGGTCACGATTGCCCCCACAAACGACTGCCCCTCAAGAAATTGTTGAAATTGTTGTTATGCTTACACTGTGAATATTTGCAAAAGTAACGTTGTCTGCTAAGACTGTGTCTTCTATGATGTGCAACTCAGTCAAATACCCTTGTAGAATACAAGATACATGTTGGTTTGCTTGAACCCCTAACAAGAGTCCTGAAGAGCATTTTAGGGATGGAGACCATAGGGAGACCAGGATATCCTACATGATCATTTACAGTAGCTATGATCTCCTCAGAGGCTACAGCTCTTGATCCTCATTATATTCTTCCTTCACCACGCATACGTATCCCTCGCGCCCTCCCATCCACTCTGCTTCCTCTTTTAGTTTCTTGGCTATGAAAGTAAAGTAAAAGTGCCTGGTACCTGAAATGTGACATCTGTATTTAACCAATCCAGTGAGTAGTGAACACACCCACTGAAAGTCGTGAACGAAAACACACACCTGGATCAGTGGGCAGCTGTCACTGCAGCGCCTGGGGAGCAAACTGGGGTAAGGTGCCTGGCTCAAGCACACATCTGGTGTTATCTGTCAGCCCTGGGCATCCAATCGGTGACCTTATGATCACGAGTTTGACCACTATAGGCCACAACTCCTTATTTCTGGCTGGGTTCATGTTTACATCACAACACAAAACTATTTAGCAGTTGTCTGCCTTTGTAATGATGCTGAAAGTAGTTCAGCATCTGTTGGCAATAATAATTGATCCTCAGTTTAGCCGACAAAGACTTCTGTTGTGCTCACTGTGTGAAGAGTTTTGAAAAAATGACCCAAGTTTTGAGAAATGTGCCCTAGCGTCTTTACAACTGTAATAACCCCAGAGAATGCTATTGTTTTGCTGGAGTTTATTCGAAGTTTGTAACAGTTTGCAATAATAAAGTGTAACAAATCATTGTGGCTAAGCTTTTTAGATGTGAGTTCAGTATCAGTGTTGTGTTGCAGGAACATTCATGTGAAGCTTTAAACAGACATGACGTATATTCTACATAACACTGCTGTGATGTAGCATCTGCTGTCAGTTCTAACAATATATGAAACGCTCTCTTATTTGGGGCTCACAGTGGATAAATACATAAATGTGAATGTTTTCTTATATCTGCAGTAAACCTGTGTCTACGTGAATCTTTAACAGCAGTAAAATCTCCATGTTCAACTGAAATCCTCTGGTGAAAAAATAAAGCGTGTAGAATTGCACGATACAAGATCAGACACGCATGACACACGATTTGATGCAATAATCAAAAAGAACATAGACAAACAAGACATACACGAAAGAAATCCCAACATGATATTAATAAAGCAAAATATTTCAAATAGATATTAAAAGACAAAAGGGTAATATATCATTAGTTCTATACTGTATGACTAAACTTATTCAGTGGCAATGTGTAGACAACGTTAGTGTAAAAACATAACGTCTGTCATCATTTATTCTCAAACCTGTGTGTGACTCTTTCTTCAATGGAACACACAAGATATTTTGAGAAATGTCTCCGTGGTTTTGTATTCAGTAATTGGGTGCAATGTTGTATGAATCTCAACACATGTTTTTATGTTCTGAAGAAAAAAGAAACTCATACAGGTTTGACATGAAATGACAGATTTTTTCATTTCTGTTGGAACTAAAATCTAAACTAAACTAAAAAGTCTGAGTGTGGTCAGGGTCAGAAAAAGTTATTTAAAGTCAACTCAATGACATCCAATGATAATCATTTGATAAAATGATTATCATTGCTCGGGGTGGGTGTTCACAGTGTGTGTGTGTTCACTTACTGTGTGTGTTCACTGGGATGGGTTAAATGCAGAGCACAAATTTCAAGTACGGAACACCATACTTCGCCACATGTCACTTCACTTCACTTCACTTCACTACAGTGTGTGCCATGACTTTCACTAATGAAATAAAACACTGTGGCACAAATCTTCCCAGTGATTTTACTAATCAAATATTGAAAATCCACTGGGAATCCAATGTGTGTGTGTGTGTGTGTGTGTGTGTGGGCAAGGCAGAGACATGCTTCATTTAGCATCTGATATGAATGAGGTTGAAGTCAAATAAGTCTCATAAAGCGCTCTCTGACATCTCATCCGAATATCTAAGAGTAAGATGTTCGCATTGTTTTTGTTGGCTTGTGATTTTCTGCTGTCCATCAAAGTTCCTCTCTTCCGTCACTGATTAGGAACTTCCGGGTTGGGTTTCTTTTTCAGAGTGTCTATGATTGATTGAACGCTTCGCTTCACACTGGATGTCACACGCCGCGTAACAGAGTCTGCAGGAGGTGGAGCTGAAGAGCTGCCTTTCCCCAGACACTTCTGATACCTCAACTGAAACCAGAGAGTTTATAAACAAACAAAAATCACACATTTGTGTGTGTGTGTGTGTGTTTGACTCACTACACATGCTGACTGCACAGCCTCTGAAACACCTCCAGCATTAGGCTCACACCAGAACACGTGACAAACAAAGTGCTGCTTTCCTGTGTCCATGATGAAAGCAAACGTGTGGATGTCCTGACCAACACCCATGAAGGAAAGAAAGCGTACACGACACTCAACCAACACCTCTTCACTCTCCTCCTGTGAGATGGCATAAGACACATCAGCTGTAAATCACATCATCACAGCTGATGACATCTTCTCGCTCACCTTGTCCTTAAAAACACTAATGGAGGCGTCAGCCACGCTCAGCAGGACGGGTGTCCAGTCTTTTTTCCCTGTACTGGACATCAGACTGTCGATTGCTCCGTTGATCATATCCATCCCTGACAGCCCCACACACATGCACGCACACACACACACACGCACGCGCGCACACACGCACACACACACACACCTTCACAAAGACATTCAATTTTAAGTGCGTGTGTGTGTGTGTGTGTGTGATATACCTATAGGTCTCAGCACTGATGTGGTTCCCAGGTACAGCACATGGAAGCTTTGCTGAAGTTTCATCTTTGGTGTTGGAAACTCAACTGAAAGACATATAAAAACACACACAGGTGAAACACTCACAAAAAAAAAACACACATACACATGATAAATACACACGTGAGAAACATAAACACACACACACACACACACACACACACACACACACACACACACACACACACACACACACACACACACGTGTAAACACACACAATGCGAAACACTCACATGAGAAACACACACATGAGAAAAAAAACACACATATAAATCACAAGAGAAAAACACATTAAACACAGAATCATGAGAAACAGACAAACATAAGAAACACACACATGTGAAACACTCACATGCGAAACACACACACACATGCACGCACGCACGCACGCACAAGCACATGCACACACGATAAACACACTCATAAAAGATACACACATGATAAACACAAACACACAAGAAACAAACACACATGTTAAAGACTTCCATGAGAAACACACACACTTGAGAAACATACAAACACATGAGAAACACACACACTTGAGAAACATACAAACACATGAGAAACACACACACACACGCATTAAAAAACACACACATCACTCTGAGCATTATCGGTCACTGCAGTGTCGTTGTGTAAATGGTAAAGCTCAAACCTCTTAAAGGAACATCCCAACTGATGTGAGATGAAGAACCTGAACTCCTCCGCTCTTCCATTATCTGAAAACAATAAACACAATAGTGACTCACGCGAACAGAATCTGTTTGGTCTTTAGAGGTTTCATGTGCGATGTCCATCTGTGTCTAAATGATGAAATGTGTTTACTGGGATGTTGAACAGATTCCTGTTCTTTACATTGATGAATGGATCGGAATATGTTCTGAAACACCTTCTGCAGCACCACACACATTAGTCTTACCTTTGAACAGATCTGTGTCAGACTGCTGCCGATAGATTCCGCTGGACCATCACATTGATACACGTGACATTTTAACACACTTGTGTTCTTGTCATGGGCCACATATGCGAAATCCCTGAAACACAGAGACAGACGTCTGAGAACAGCAGTGAACGTTTGACTCTTAAAACTGTTCACTCTCTGTCCTACACACCCCTCTATAAAAATCTCTTGTGTGACTTCAGAAGGTGTAAAACATAGCACTCTTGTAGATTATCATCATAATCCTGTTGTGTACATAATGTCCAGAACATAAGCAGAAATACCAAATGTGTGAAATGAAAGTCCTGACACGGACCGAAAGCTTTTCTATGAAACCACACACACACACACACACACACACACACACACACACACACACACACACACACACACACACACACACACACCAGACGCACACACACCAGACGCACACACACACACACACACCACACACACACACACACACACACACACACACACACACACACACACACACACACACACACACCAGACGCACACACACACACACACACACACACACACACACACACACACACACACACACACACACACACACACACACACACACACACACACACACACACACACACACACACACACAGACAGACAGACAGACAGACAGACAGACAGACAGACAGACAGACAGACAGACAGACACACACATACACAGACAGACACACACACACACACACACACACACACACACACACACACACACACACACACACACACACACACACACACACACACCAGACGCACACACACACACACACACACACACACACACACACACACACACACACACACACACACACACACACACACACACACACACAGACAGACAGACAGACAGACAGACAGACAGACAGACAGACAGACAGACAGACAGACAGACAGACACACACATACACAGACAGACACACACACACACACACACACACACACACACACACACACACACACACACACACACACACACACACACACACACAGACAGACAGAGACACACACACACACACACACACACACACACACACACACAGACACACACACACACACACACACACACACACACAAGACCTGGGAGTTAGGCATTTAACCCACACAACCACAAGTTAAAAGATTGGAGTGCTCCAGATCTAGCACATGTGTGTGTGTTACATTAGTTCTGATGCGATCCTGTCATCTGCTGGTAGACAAACAAACAGCAACATTAACACAACTGTTATAGAGCAGTGACTCACACATATGTTGCTCTGGGTTACAGAATGTAAACGTATTAAGTAGGAAGTGAAGTAAAAGACTAGACCTCAAATATGTTGACACAACTTTCATTCACAACACAACCAAGATTATTAAACTATGATTAAAACTTTGAAGATTTAAACAATCGAGTTGTGTAGCCTCACTGCTGCAAAAGTACACACGAAGATACACTAGCTCACAATCAGTATTCAGTCTTCTGCAGATAAATAACTGAAGAACACATCCAGAAATATTTCCGACCGCTTCCAGACATCTGTTACTTTCAACCATCATCTAAACTCCGCCCACACTGATGACATCATCATGTCATTTAATTGTGTTTCCTTAAAATCACATGTCACAGACCTGCTGAGGCCACGCCCCACTCCCCACACACGCATGCAGCTGATTGGCACAGAGTAGAGAAGGGTGTGAACAACGGGGTCCATCATCGTAAGACTGACATCCTGAAGAACCAATAGCATTGCTTGACCCTGAGAGAGAACGAGACACACTTGAGCATCATTAGTGAGGTCATAGGATGGACTCACAGGCGTCTTCGGCTCACCTCGGCTCTGTCTCCAGTGTGCTCGTGTTCTCGCTGAAGCTGCTGGATGCAGTCACTGATCACAGAACTGCACTTATTGGACATCAGCTGGACATCAGTGACCTCCATCCAGCCCAGATAATGTACCCAGAACACCTGTATAACAGAAGCACACGCACGCACGCACGCGCACGCACGCACGCACACACACACACAAACGCACGCACGCACACACACACACAAACGCACGCACGCACGTGTTCTGTTCTTGCAGTGATGACATGGAGATCACTGTATGTGTGTGTGTGTGTGTGTGTACATGCGTACGTGTTACCTGTGTGTCCGTGTCAGTGATGGGTATGAGTGTCTCTACAGGAACTTGTGCTCTAGAGGGGATGCACAATACAAACAATAACACACAATCACTACACAAACTCATCTCACATTTCTTCTTCTTTACCTGTGATTTATGAAGCTGTACGGCCCACCGTGAGCTCCCAAACTCTCTCCGTCTCTCTCTCTCTCTCTCTCTTTGGGTTCAGATGCATCTGACAGGTCCTGTACATAAATAAATAAATCCTTTATAAATACACTTCAGGAGTCATTATTTGACTGACTTTACTTGTTTGTGTAAGATTATTTTGTGCGTGTGTGTTTTACCAGGTAGTTGTTGTTAAGAATACTAGCAGCTCGTCCCATCGCCTCATAACACAGAGAGGAAGAAGAGGGCGACGAAACCGCTGGTGAGGGGACCGGCTCTACAGAACTGTCAGATATTATACTGCTGGGTCTCTGCAAACACACGCACACACACACGCGCACGCACGCACGCACGCACGCACGCACACACACACACACACACACACACACACACACACACACACACACACACACACACACACACACCTATGGTGTATTATCAGAAATGAGTGTGTGTTTGTGTTGAATGACAGGTGAAGCTGTACCTCACTTTGAGCTCTAGGGGCCGGTACAGACAGACAGGCACTCTGTGACCCCTCATCAGTCTTCAGTACAGAAGGCTTCCTTTCAGTTGTGTCGTACCAATAAAAATCCTGTGACACATCCTCGAGCTGTGATCCCCCCTCCCAAACACCTACAACACAAACGCGCGCGCACACACACACACACACACACACACACACACATGAATGATGGCACACTCAGTCAGGTGACAGACAGACAGACAGACAGACAGACAGAGAGACAGACAGACAGACAGACAGACAGACAGACAGAGGAGAACCTGAGGTCTCGTGAGGACTCTCTACAGAAGGGCTCTCCTGTGAGAGTGTCGTCCAGCTGGAATCTTCCTCCTCTTCTTCAACCGCTTTTTCTGCTGGTGCCGGTCGTAATGGCGAGCCGTCCGGCTCCTCTCGTCTTGACTGAAAGGTGCAGGCTGGGCTCATGGGGGCTTGTGCTCCGACTCTGTCTGGAGAACCCCTGATGTCGATGGAGCTGTCTCTTAGCCGTTCGTTGTCGGGACGGAGCGCTCGGCGGTACACGTCCAGCGGTTTGAGGACGCGCTCCTCCTCTCCGGTCAGCAGGAGCAGGTGGTTCTGAGGGAGGGTGAGATGAGCCTCCACGTGATTCTCTTTTCCCCATGTCTGCACCTCCAGTTTAGAGAGGAGATGCTTCTCGTCCGTGTCTTTATCAGGGCTGACGGACACCTCCTCCTCTCGATGGTGTTCTAGAAAACTCTTGGTCCTTCTTCTGATTGGAGGGTTCTTCTGATTGTCTTTTCCCTCCAGCCAATCACCGCTGCTCCTGCATATGGCAACGTTGTGATTTTTGTCATTTT
>CM065660.1:4728244-4730744 GCA_033220385.1 Triplophysa yarkandensis
ATGATCTACATTTGTGATAAAATCACTTACCCCCAGAAGATTCTGAAGAAGCAGACTTAATAATTCTGGAAGTTTCCACAGACGTTTGTGCGACTGGATGTTTTGCATGTTGCAAGTACCGCCCGGTCCAACAGATTGCTTCTCTACAGCATGAGGAAGGTCAGACCTTTCCTCGAGGAGCATTCTGCACAAATTCTGTGCAGGCTGTTATCCTGTCTAAGCTGGACCACTGGAGCGCCTAATCCCTGGACTGCCGACCTACACAACCTAACCTCTGCAGATGATACAGAATGCAACGGCAAGAGTTGTCTTCAAGGAACCAAAAAGAGAGCACGTCACAGTTCAAAGCCCTTCCCCATGCCTACAAGATCACCACAGGTTCAGCAGTCCCCTACTTCATTCACTGATACAGACGTATGACCTCCAGATCCCTGCACTCAGCGTCAATCCGATCAAATCCTTTCTGTTTAAATTTAATCACAGACATTTTTTACAGAAAAAAAGGCATGAAAGACTTAATGCATGAATATTAATCAAGATTGTTAAATGTTTGTGTACACTGTGAAAATATGGAAAGATTAAACAAGATTCTCTCTGATTCTGTGTTAAATAAAAATGTCCAGGTCGTAACAGGACCTGACCGAGTGCCACGTCAGCAATGAGGCTGGGCATCATCACATTCACCATTCCTACCCAACGGACCCATCATGCCACCTTCATACATGTCCTTATATTAACACAACACATCCATTAAAACAGACGGTAAAAACATAGTCAATAAAGATTCTTCATTCCTTCAATGGTCTGAGAAGCACAGATATTCATCATGAACCCTTTTCTGAACATCTATTGTATAAATGTAACTTCATGTGCAGATGTGAAAGGAATTTAAAATCTTTTGTTTGACAGAACTTTACTGAGCTCATGTGACTAAGAAACTGTTGACAAACAAATGGGAACCCAAAACGACAACCCAAATCTGTACATTTAATATCATTTAGCTTTTATAAAATAATCAATGTTTAAAACATCATTTTAACAGGATTCCAAAGAGATGAGCACATGTTTAGATCATTTATCTGTATAGACTAATTCCAAAAATAAATTTTTATTGTGAGGCTTATATACAGCAGCCCATCATGTATTTGGAGAATTTAGTGACACTTTTAGTTATGATAAAAAAATAATAATTGCGTGGTAAATTTTTTTTTAAACTTTAAATTATTTTACTTAATGCATGTTTATACAATGCACAGGAATAATAATAATAACATAAATATATTATACTAAGAAATGTTTAAAACCAAAACATATTTAAAAATATGTTAATTAATAATTTATACTATAATATAATGTTTAAAACATAAAGATTTAAGTATATATTATAGTGAATTGTATAATATATTATATATATTTCACAATTCACTGTTAAACACCTTTGGGATCTCTCTCTCTCTCTCTTTAATGTGAAGCATATGCAGAAAAGAGTGTTGCTTTTGTGTTCGGACCCCGAGCTTGGATATAGGGAAGGTCATGAAATGGTTATATATAGATGCTGCGAGATTGATGTGAAATTGCTAAATGTGTTTAGATGTGTCTTAGTCTTGAACTGAAGATATATTTCAAAATTTCATGATGTTACTTTGAATTATTTATCACCATTATTTCGATATATATATATATATATTAAAATAAAACAACTTTAAAAGAAGGTCTAAATCTTACATATTTCATTTCCAAACAATAAAATACTCATTTAATATTTAGACACAGAAATAAAATTTGAAAGTGGATGTTAAATCCTCACCTCAAGACCCAGCAATAACTGTCCGGAGCGTCACTAGTCTCGATAAGGAAAACAAAAGAGTTGGCACAGGCACGTCCGCCATCTTACACCCAACTGGCATCAGCTTGGTAGAGACAGATTTACTTCACACCCATATTTCTTCATATTAAATGTGTCTGAGCGTGTCTGTAACTCTCATGTTTAATACTCGCTGTCACATACTTTAAGTCCTGAAAGAGATTTTGTCATGACTTCACGTCCACGAGCCAGTCTGTGATTTGAATGTCAAATATTCAGATTAAGAACATCCAGGGAATTCAAAATGAATGAGGAATGTTGGAAAGGTTGTGATGTATGAGTGGACGTAATATAAACAGATTTAAACTAAAGTAAAAAAAATGTTGGAGGTTGCATTTTACCACACAATCTTCAAGAAAAAGAAAAAAAGTCTGAAATAAGTTTGTTCGAATCTGATTATTTTGTACTTACTTTAAGCAAATGATATGAAGGTCTTTAATATGAAGTTGATTTTAAGGTCAGATTTAGAGACAAATTTATAAAATGCTCATGTTGAGACTGAACTAAATCCTCACAAATAGTGATCCTTACCAAATGGCCATTATACAACAGAAACTGAAGTTTAACCATGCCAAAACTAATCATAAACAAAATTAAAAACAACATGTTTACCCTCACAATTTCTGCAGTAAAATC
>CM065660.1:4735744-4748244 GCA_033220385.1 Triplophysa yarkandensis
AGATCCATCACCCAAGTGCTTTATTTTTCTATTTTAACAATTTACTTGATTTTGAAATGACGTCACAGCCAGCCGTCTTCTGAGCGATTACCACTGATTTTAATAAACTTATTAACATTGGGGAAGAAATTTACAACATCAACCTTCTTCCCTTTAGTTAAATCTAGAAACTCATTTAATTCTTTAACAAAATAAATGTCATCCACCATCTGACTGCAATCAATGTCTGAAAACCCCGAACAACTTTCACAATCCTCTGTCGATTCTTTATCGCTATTTTCATCCTCCACAAACACCTTTGACTGTGACGCACTTCCCTTCGGAACCACATTACCATAAACATGTTCATAAACAACAGCACCAACATCATCCTTCCAAACATTCAGGCCATGAGCATTATCAGCAGCTCGCACATATGAAATAAACTCACTCACCTCTGACTCTGAACTTTGGATCTATAAAACTTTGCTCAGCTGAAGAACTGACCTGGAGAATAACGCTGGGATCCGAGTCTTCATCATTAACCCCATTTATCTTTTTTTTCTTTTCTGGAATCACATCCTTTACAGCTATATGCCGTTTTTCCATATCTAGACTTTCATCATTTTCTTGTGTGGACACGTGAACATCTTATGTCCCGAATCACCGCATTCAAAACAACGCAGACTATCTGTCGTTGCAAAAATCACATAGAAACTGTCACTGTGTTGAACACGAAATGAGATGTCTAAAGACTCAGATAGCATTTAAAAACATGAAAACTTGTCTTCGAAAGGACAGCACATGTTTCAAAGCGGCACTTTCAAACCCGAGCGGAACCATTTTAATGGATTCAGCAAACTTTCCAAAGCGACTCAATTCTTTTAGAATTAGGTCATTAGAAATGACTGGAGGCACATTTGAAATTGTGACTTTAGTAGCAGGAGCAACAGGGTGTCGGAAACACCACCACAGCCTTGTTCATTCTGGTTGATCCTAAAAAATGTTACATCCATTCTTGATAGATAAGCCCGGCGTTCCCTCATCAATGAACGAATCACACCTGTGTTTTTCTTAAACAACTTAATATACCAAAACCTGATAACAGTTAACCTCCAAAAACATAAAGAGAAAAGAACAAAGAAGATCAAAAACAGATTTAACTTTGAAACCAAACTCAAGCGTAGAGAGAGAGAGAGAGAGAGAGAGAGAGAGAGAGAGAGAGAGAGAGAGAGAGAGAGAGAGAGAGAGAGACCAGAGAGAGAGAGAGAGAGAGAGAGAGAGAGAGAGAGAGAGAGAGAGAGAGAGAGAGAGAGAGAGACCAGAGAAAGACCAGAGAGAGACCAGAGAGAGAGAGAGACCAGAGAGAGAGACCAGAGAGAGACCAGAGAGAGAGAGAGACCAGAGAGAGACCAGAGAGAGAGACCAGAGAGAGACCAGAGAGAGAGAGAGAGACCAGAGAGAGAGACCAGAGAGAGAGAGAGAGAGAGAGAGAGAGAGAGAGAGAGAGAGAGAGAGAGAGAGACCAGAGAGAGAGACCAGAGAGAGAGACCAGAGAGAGAGAGAGAGGGACCAGAGAGAGAGAGAGAGAGAGAGAGAGAGAGCTATTACACACAAAAGAAAGTTCTGTTCTGACGTGAAACTTAAAATGTCAATTTCAAACTTATATGAAAAGTTAAGCAGTGTTAATTTTGACAGCATATTTTGATTTAGTCTTATTCTTTGTAATAAAATATCATTTAGTTTAGTCCTATTTTAGTCATCTGAAATATTTTAGTCTTAGTCTAGTGTATTTGACTAAATATAATCAGATTTTTCTCCATAATTCACGTTATTATAAGTATATCACAATATATGGAAGCATATAGAGAATACAGGCACATATCTACTTGTTGTAATAAAAAACATTTATTTTATTAAATGTCAAAACATGAGTCTTTTTCACAAAAATAACCTTAAAACCTGCTCTCCCTGATCAATATAAAGCCCAGCATTATTCAAATAGATAACCAATGAACTTACTGTCTTCTACAGTCAAAAGTATAAAAAAAGTCTCAAAAATACAAAAACTAATAAACTAAATATCTAAATACACAAAATAAAACTCCCTACTGTTAATGTTGATGTACCTCAAGAGAAGTTACACAAAGCCTTGCTACTCTGTATAATCAACAAGATTTTAACCAGAATACATTAGTGCAATTCTTACATGTAGAACAAAACATGTATAAGCTGCAATGCCGAAGAAAGAAAGTCCATAAAGTTCAAGTTAATACCAAACCAATCTCTGATTTCTGTCTGTCTGTCTGGTCATGAGACAAACCGCTGCCCTCGGACCAAGTGCCTCGTTCCTAACGAGATAAGTAAACTTTATTTAACCAAAGCTTAGTAACCAAGTAAAATGTATATAATCACTGTACATGTAAGTCAGTTAATATAATGTATAACTGAATATAATGTATAATAAAATATAATGTATAATTGAATATAATGTATAATTAAATATAATGTATAATTGAATATAATGTATAATTAAATATAATGTATAATAAAATATAATGTATAACTGAATATAATGTATAATTAAGTATAATGTATAACTTAATATAATGTATAATAAAATATAATGTATAACTGAATATAATGTATAATAAAATATAATGTATAACTGAATATAATGTATAATTAAAAATAATGTATAACTAAATATAATGTATAATTGAATATTAAATGAATATAATGTATAATTAAATATAATGTATAACTAAATATAATGTATAACTGAATATAATGTATAATTAAATATAATGTATAATAAAATATAATGTATAACTGAATATAATGTATAATTAAGTATAATGTATAACTTAATATAATGTATAATAAAATATAATGTATAATTGAATATAATGTATAACTGAATATAATGTATAATAAAATATAATGTATAACTGAATATAATGTATAACTAAATATAATGTATAACTGAATATAATGTATAACTAAATATAATGTATAATTGAATATAATGTATAACTGAATATAATGTATAACTGAATATAATGTATAATTGAATATAATGTATAACTGAATATAATGTATAACTGAATATAATGTATAACTGAATATAATGTATAACTGAATATAATGTATAATTGAATATAATGTATAAATGAATATAATGTATAACTGAATATAATGTATAATTAAATATAATGTATAACTAAATATAATGTATAACTGAATAAAATGTATAATAAAATATAATGTATAACCGAATATAATGTATAACCAAATATAATGTATAACTGAATATAATGTATAATTGAATATAATGTATTACTGAATATAATGTATAACTGAATATAATGTATAACTGAATATAATGTATAACTGAATATAATGTATAATAAAATATAATGTATAACTGAATATAATGTATAATTAAATATAATGTATAACTGAATATAATGTAAAACTGAATATAATGTATAATAAAATATAATGTATAACTGAATATAATGTATAATTGAATATAATGTATAACTGAATATAATGTAAAACTGAATATAATGTATAATAAAATATAATGTATAACTGAATATAATGTATAATTAAATATAATGTATAACTAAATATAATGTATAACTGAATATAATGTATAATAAAATATAATGTATAACTGAATATAATGTATAATTAAATATAATGTATAACTAAATATAATGTATAACTGAATATAATGTATAATTAAATATAATGTATAACTAAATATAATGTATAACTGAATATAATGTATAACTGAATATAATGTATAACTGAATATAATGTATAACTAAATATAATGTATAACTGAATATAATGTATAACACACACACACACACTCACTCACACACACACGCACGCACGCACGCAAGCACGCACACACACACACACACACACACACACGAAGGGAGCTAAAATCTGACTTACATGTACAGTGATGTCAGGGGTTCCTCAAAATAATTCAAAGAAATAATATAACCAAACAACATTTTTGATTTATATTATGCCTTTAACAAAATTAATTAAGCCAACAAAATCAACTCAAATCATAATGTTAAAATATATCAATGCCTAAACTGTGTTAAATACAAACGATTCTGAAAGGATTCTGTGAAACCTTTTTAATGTTGTATGTGTATCCCACCTGTGGCCTAATCCTCAGTTCATACAGTTACTTTCTATTAAAACATATATCAATCACGCAACAACTTTAAAGAAAATAAAGGAATAAATCTACAATAGAAATGCTCTGATCACAACCAGACACAACTAAAAGCCTGTATCTCAATCAGATATACTTTCATTCTGTTTGAAGGAACTGCCTTAGGTTCACTGTATCTTTAAAGGACCTGAAGTGTTCTTGGCAGCTGGAGGAAGTTCTGAGAGTTTGGCCAAAATAGACAATAAAGTCGAGAGGAGGAACATGCCAAAATGAAGGGGGCAACAAGTTCCAGGGGCTCATTTTTCCTCCATGATTCACGCTGGAAAAGACAGAAGTTCCCTGTCCTCATGTGAACCCTCGCTGAGCTCTGAGAATCACACAAGGAAGTGCTGGGGGAGGACACACACACACACACACACACACACACACACACACACACACACACACACACACACACACACACACACACGCACACACACACAGAACTGGGTCATTCACAACCGACCCAAAAGACGTTAGAGAGACGCTTTTCCAAACAAACACATCAACATTCAGTTGATAAAACTCATCCTGTCACAACAGTTTGTGAGCTTTTTCCCCTTTACAGCGATCGCAATGATACAATATAAACACAACAACACAAACTCCTAACGGCTGTCTCACTTTAACACATTCAACACACACTTTAAAACACCGGACTCAGAATCAGACCCAAAATGGATATCTTAACAAAATTTACTTTTTATGCCTATACATCAAAATATCAGATATTTGAAATAAACACGAACACATAATATTTGGCAAAAGTCTTTTAGGGAAAATAAGTTTTATATTAATATTATCTGAAACATAAACACAGTTATATTTATTGAATTGTTTTCCTCTAAAGCAGAAATGCTCTTCTTCCATCCTTCATAAAGCCGTGTTCAGTTTACTACAAACACAATTCACAAAAATGTTCAATGCATCTGTAAGAGTATGTTTTAAAAATAAGACATCTGTACTGGAAAGATTTGTGACACAGATATTTAGAATGTCAGAATCTATATGAATTGTGAAAATACACACATGAACACAAATGAAAGACAAACACATGGCAGTACGATGTGGTTTAAATCTCACATATGTAGTAATGAGTTAAGGGTTATTTAAAGGGAACTTTTATTTAGCTTATTTCTCTATTTTTCTGTGTGCATTTCAATCGGTCTGCTTTAGAAACAAAAGAGATTTTCTTCTTATGGTTAAATAAAGAAATACATGTTTGTGCATCTTATGTGTTCTGTTCTGAATCTTGAGTAGAATATCTCAGATGATGTGTAGGATTATTTGTCTTTTCTCAGTCATATATGACATCATAAAAACCATAAAAACTATCATTATTCAAAACTTTCAACAAACTCTATGAGAAAACACACTTCATTTACAGAATCTATATGAACAGATGACTTTGATTGACATTCTGAATAATTATATTCAGTATTATTATTTACCTAACGGATATAACAGATGAGAAAGCATTTCACATTGAACAATGAATGAAACATCACCTCCAAAACTATATTCACAAGATTTAGATATAAGAGTCTTTTACATGTAAGTTATTTACATCATATTAAAAGGATTTAGATTTGAGATAAAAAAGCATATCGATGTCTTTCACAAACTACACAATTATGAATCTATGTATTTATTTGTGAATAATAAATCATCTATATTGACATTATATTAACATGTTTACTGTCATGTGTTATCACAGAGATATAGAGTTAAGAGTCTTGAATAATAAAACCCTTGTAGAATTATAGATGTACAGTAGAGGACATCTAGTGTTATGTTACTTGTAAAGAAAAACTATGATTTAATGAAGCTTCACAAACCTTGAGAAAGAAATCAAGTTCAGGACATCTTCAAGAAGAATTTATATCTAATCCAACATAACTCATAAGATTCTGCTTTTCTTTAGTGTTGTTTAAACAATGTTTCATATCATTGATTATATCTCAAACACAACACAATAATAATCATAACACAGATAATAATAATAATAATGATGATGATGATGATGATGATGATGATGATGATGATGATGAGGTGTGTGTGTGTATTTCATTAAAGATAAGTCTCAGATGTTTAGAGAGAAAGTTTCGTGTCGACACCCAGTATCATTTCATCGACAGAAAAAACTCTGTATGATCCATAATTTACTTTAAAATGTTACAAACACTGAGAATGAAACGGGTATTTCTCATTATAGATAAAGAAAACTCAAACGTGTCTCACAGATACAACACAAATAACAACATTCATTTATAGTTCTATTTCTTTATATAAATATGAATCTTATACTGTAAAGGAATAAAAACCCTGATCATATGATGTCATATTTTTAAATTAATAACAGGTATTTTTATTTAAATAGTTAAGCTATTACCATAATCAAATAGGTTCAGATCATCTGTCGATGCATTGTGTTCGGTTAAAATATACTCAAATAAATAATAAAAACATTGATCTATTTTAAACATGACAACTGTATGAATAAAGTCAAAATAAAGGTTATTCAGTCCATAAAGGAAACCAAACCCTAATATAAATGTATATATTTATTTTTATATACTTATATATATTCTAAGTGTAACTAATATACTGTAAGACCAAAAAACTTTATATTTATATAAAACATAAACTTTATTTCATGTCTATACTTTGATTTAGTAATCCTCACACATACACTTGAATGATGTGGTGATATAAATCTAACGTCCCTAAACTTATATGTTAAATGTATTTATTAAGATATTGTGATGAACGTGATGTATTTCAGTAGAGGTCAAAGTTCAGGTTCAGCTGGTAAATGTGTCCTCATCTCAACCCTGACCTCATGTGTCACACATGACCCTGATGAGAATAACTCAGGAAATGATTTCATACCTGTCGCTGCTGGACTCGTCATGTGACCGGGTAAACTATCCGGTGTTAATGCCTTATATGTGTTTGCACTCTGATCTGGGATCAGAAATTATTTGTAACTGGGTACACATGTTCTCACATTTCAACAAGTTCTTCTGTTTCATTTATCATTAACTCTCTCTGGTCTCTCTCTCTGGTCTATCTCTCTGGTCTCTCTCTCTCTCTCTCTCTGGTCTATCTCTCTGGTCTCTCTCTCTCTCTCTCTCTGGTCTCTCTCTCTGGTCTATCTCTCTGGTCTCTCTCTCTCTCTCTCTCTGGTCTCTCTCTCTTTCTCTCTCTGGTCTCTCTCTCTGGTCTATCTCTCTGGTCTCTCTCTCTCTCTCTCTCTCTCTGGTCTCTCTCTCTCTCTCTCTGGTCTCTCTCTGGTCTCTCTCTCTCTCTCTCTGGTCTCTCTCTGGTCTCTCTCTCTCTCTCTCTCTGGTCTATCTCTCTGGTCTCTCTCTCTCTCTCTCTCTGGTCTATCTCTCTGGTCTATCTCTCTGGTCTCTCTCTCTCTCTCTCTCTGGTCTCTCTCTCTTTCTCTCTCTGGTCTCTCTCTCTGGTCTATCTCTCTGGTCTCTCTCTCTCTCTCTCTCTCTCTGGTCTCTCTCTCTCTCTCTCTGGTCTCTCTCTGGTCTCTCTCTCTCTCTCTCTCTCTCTGGTCTCTCTCTCTCTCTCTCTGGTCTCTCTCTGGTCTCTCTCTCTGGTCTCTCTCTCTCTCTCTCTGGTCTCTCTCTCTCTCTGGTCTCTCTCTCTCTCTGGTCTCTCTCTCTCTCTGGTCTCTCTCTCTGGTCTCTCTCTGGTCTCTCTCTCTGGTCTCTCTCTCTCTCTGGTCTCTCTCTGGTCTCTCTCTCTGGTCTCTCTCTCTCTCTGGTCTCTCTCTCTCTCTCTCTGGTCTCTCTGGTCTCTCTCTCTTTCTCTGGTCTCTCTCTCTCTGGTCTCTCTCTCTCTCTGGTCTCTCTCTCTCTCTGGTCTCTCTCTCTCTCTGGTCTCTCTCTCTCTCTCTGGTCTCTCTCTCTCTGGTCTCTCTCTCTGGTCTCTCTCTGGTCTCTCTCTCTCTCTCTCTCTGGTCTCTCTCTCTCTCTCTCTCTCTCTGGTCTCTGGTCTCTGGTCTCTCTCTCTCTCTCTCTGGTCTCTCTCTCTCTCTCTCTGTCTCTGGTCTCTCTCTCTCTCTCTCTCTCTCTCTCTCTCTCTCTCTGCACAAATAATGATAAACATCACATCTGATTTATTGTTGGAGACTTTACTTCTAAAACCCCTTTCAGTTGATTTCTGTATTCTCTGGATTATGGGAGGATTTCGGAGGTTCCATAAAAACTGCAGTAGGATGCTATAGCAGTGATGTTGAACTGTTGTTGGGTTGTTTACTCTTTTATTCCATGTGGGATGATGTGGATCTGACCATTCCTCACACAAACATACACATTCCTCTGGAGTTCTGATGATATGCAGGTGTTTAACACTGATCTCAGTGCAGTCAGTTAAGAGGTCACTGAGGTCATTCTCTAGATTTGATGTCCTGCTCCGCCATCTGCTGGATGAACATGACATCACTGCTTTTCCCATTAAACAGAGTTGGATGACGTCATCGAGGAAGTTTAACAAACTTTTTAATGAAGTCAATCAAACATCAGGTTTATGTTCACTTAATATAAACTTTAAATATGAACTTAAAGATAAACTTTAAATATAAACTTTAAACATAAACTTTAAATATGAACTTAAAAGATAAATTTAAAATATAAACTTTAAAGATAAACTTTAAAGATAAACTTTAAATATAAACTTTAAAGATAAACTTTAAATATAAACTTTTAAGATAAACTTTAAAGATAAACTTTAAAGATAAACTTTAAAGATAAACTTTTAAGATAAACTTTTAAGATAAACTTTAAATATAAACTTTAAAGATAAACTTTAAAAATAAACTTTAAAGATAAACTTTAAATATGAAAAGTAAATATAAACTTTAAAGATAAACTTTAAATATAAACTTTAAAGATAAACTTTAAAAATAAACTTTAAAGATAAACTTTAAATATGAAATTTAAATATAAACTTTAAATATAAACTTTAAAGATAAACTTTAAAGATAAACTTTAAATATAAACTTTAAATATAAACTTTTAAGATAAACTTTAAATATAAACTTTAAAGATAAACTTTTAAGATAAACTTTAAATATAAACTTTAAAGATAAACTTTAAAAATAAACTTCAAAGATAAACTTTAAATATGAAATTTAAATATAAACTTTAAATATAAACTTTAAAGATAAACTTTAAATATAAACTTTAAATACCGACTTTAAATACCAACTTTAAATATAAAATTTAAATATGAAATTTAAATATAACTTTAAATATAAACTGTAAATATAAACTTTAAAGATAAACTTTAAATATGAAATTTAAAGATAAACTTTCAAAATAAACTTTAAAGATAAACTTTAAATATGAAATTGAAATATAAACTTTAAATATAAACTTTAAAAATAAACTTTAAAGATAAACTTTAAATATAAACTTTAAATACCAACTTTAAATACCAACTTTAAAAATAAACTTTAAATATGAAATTTAAATATAAACTTTAAATATAAAATTTAAATATAAACTTTAAATAACAACTTTAAATATTAACTTTAAAGATAAACTTTAAATATAAACTTTAAATATAAACTTTAAAGATAAACTTTAAATATAAACTTTAAATATAAACTTTAAATATGAACTTTAAATACGAACTTTAAATATAAACTTTAAAGATAAACTTTAAATATGAACTTTAAATATAAACTTTGAAGATAAACTTTAAATATAAACTTTAAATATAAAATTTTAATATAAACTTTAAACATAAACTTTTAATATAATCGTTAAATATAAACTTTAAATATAAAGTCTAAATATGAACTTTAAATATGAACTTCAAATATGAACTTTAAATATAAACTTTAAAGATAAACTTTAAGGATAAACTTTAAATATAAAGTCTAAACATAAACTCTAAATTTTAAGTTCATGATACGAACATTGAGCGTCCTCTGGTGGTCAATACAATAATAACAACACGACACAACTATAACATTTACAACACAACAACATTAACAACACAACAATTACAATACATCAATAACAACTCAAAACTAACATTACCAACACAACACAATAATAACAACACAAGACAACACAACACAAAACTAACAAAAAATACATAACACAATAATAACAACACAACAATAACATTAACGACACAACTATAACAATTCAACAATAACAACACAAAACTAACAACAACAACAACAACAAAAACACAACATTATCAACACAACAAATAACAATACAACACAACACGACACAACAATACAACAATTACAACACAAAACTAACATTATCAACAGAACAAAATAATAACAACAAAACACTAACATCAGCAACACAACAAAACACAACAATAACAACACAACTATAACAATACAACAATAAAAACTCAAACCTAACAAAACATAAATAACACACAACAATAAAATTAACAATAGCAACACAACCATTATTACACAACACAACAATAACAATACAAAAATTACAACACAACAACTATTCAACAATACAACACAACATTGACATCACATCGAAACACAACACAACAATAAAAACACAACAAAAACACAACACGACACATCACAACAATAACAACAAAACAATAACAACACAACAATAACAATACGACAATAACAATACGACAAATACAACACAACAATGACAACACAACAATAACAGCACAATACAACAATAACAGCACAACAGAACAATAAAAACAAAACAAAAACACATAACACAACACATCATTACAATAACGACACAACACAACAATAAGAACACAACAGTAACAACACAACAATAACAACACAACAATAACAGCACAACATAACAATAACAATAACAGCCTAACACAACACAACAATAACAGCACGACACAACAATAAAAACAAAACAAAAATACATCACAACACAACACAACAAAAACGACACAACACAACAAAAACGACACAACACAACAATAACAACACAACACAACAATAACAACACATTCTCAGGACAGTAATGTTGGGTTATGGAGTAGATTAACTACAGGTCCTTTGTCAAAGATTGTCATGAACACAGATTGTTTTGAGGTCATATGAAAGTTTCTGACTCCATCTACAAGCTCCTTTATGTCTGACAGTAGTCAGGTCGAAATCCGTTTGTGTCATCATTTCTGGGTCTGTATATGATAAACGGATCCGAAGTTTATTGCTTTGCATTGAGGAATTCAGTAGCTCGCAGAAGAGATTTATGATGAGATTTAAACACATTCCCGAAAGCACAACTACAGAACTTTATTTTGATGATGGGAAAATGTTTGACGGTTGGATCGCTGCGGCCGTTTGGTCAACAGAAATGTTTAAGCCGCAAGCAGCTGAAAGATTCAGATTAACTGCTGATAAACTTCTATTAAAGTGAAAAGAGGAATTCATTTCTTGAGTGTTTTCTCTTCATCGCTGAAACTGATAAGGGTTTATGCGTTGCATCTCAGATTTTAATATCTTCTCTCACTGTGCTTCTCTTGTTTGAAGGAAGTTTTCATAATTTTACATTTTATTACGGTCTGAAGATACAAAACTGAAGACACAATATCAAGGATAAAAGGGAAATCTAATTATGATCATATTTAATATCGTGACTCGTTCTCTCATTACATCATGGATCAATTCTGCTTTATGACCCATCGGTAGTTCTTCAAGTTTAAACAAACATGTATTTCTGCTTTTCCTGAAGGTCTTGAAGGCCACAGAAAAGCCATCCATCATTTATCGGTCTGAAAGCATTTCTTCGGCAGCTGAACTGGAATAATGTTTTATAATTCTGTTGGACTTTCGTTTGAGACCTGAGCTCATTGGGCATATGGAGAATTTAAGACTGACCCAAACGAGGAAAATGAAACACTAGCGTTCGAAAAACAAAACTTTATGAACAGGTCTGAGAATGTCATTGACCATGAGGTCATGTTTACAGAACGTCTGTCTGAAGATGAGCTGAAGAGCAACACACACACATTGATTTAAACATCTCCATGAGGTTCGACAAACGCTTGGTTTTATGTGAACATAACAGGATTGATGGAGTGAATCACAAACAATGAGAGTGTAAGTGCGCATGGGGCCGTATGACACTCGCTCAAGTAGGCCTTCAATCCATCCACACCTATCAATCGATCTGTCAGGCCAGGGTTTACTGACAGTGATACTGTACCGTCAACTGTTTGGATTCTATATGACAGAAATATGTGTGATAGCCAAGATATCCCAGCCACAACTGAATAC
>CM065660.1:4753244-4755222 GCA_033220385.1 Triplophysa yarkandensis
AAGATGTTGAGGTTTAAGGTTTAATTCACCTGCTCGGATTTTCTTATTACTTACCCCTGAGAGGTTTCTAACCACAAGAGGGAGTGTTTTCTCTCTGCTGAGATGCATGTCATCTCCCTCAGAGCACTTTTTGAGATGCTGCTGAGTTATTGTTCTCACACACACGTTCTTCAGGAGATTTCATTCATTTTGTTCTTCTTGCGTTCTTATGAATTGTTTTCCCATGCGAATGAAAACCCCGATGAACAACAACCCCATATGTGTATTAAAATGCAATCTGACCTTCTGCACTAATACCATCTCAGGGTTCAATCCAGAACGAGTCTTAAACTTAAAATGGTGTCTGACGTCCCTCCCCCTGCAGCCCAATTTCAGAAATGTCATCCGTCAGACGTGCAGGCATGGACCGATCACTTTGTGGCAGGATTACGAAATGGATCCAAAGCCATTTTCAGCGTGAAAAGAAAAGGGTTGGTCCCGCATGCCTGGCATGGAAAGCACGTGTTTCATGCCTGTAAACTGCTCTCATCTGTGAAGGGGCGTGGATAAGAGCTTGTGTTACCTGCCCCAGACTTTCACCTGCAGAGAAATGGAAAGAATTCAACAAACCCGCAGCAGCAGCAGTGGATGAGCCCTGGAACATAAAACCGTCGGCATTCCGGCGTGGACGCAGGAGGAGGAGGAACCCGACGCTCACGACAGGTTCACCTCAAAACATTCCACTCGCTCCTCCTTAAGAAACAAAGAGCTCGCCACCCGCACTCTTCAAAGACTTTGGTCCTTGATCATCCTCCTGCGTGTACCTGACCCTCCACTATGGCTCTCGGGTTTCCTGCTCCACAGGGAATCAAAAAGACACGTCGGAGAACCAAAAGCAGCGTGCTTACCTGTGCAGGTGGAACGCAGTGGCCCATGTGAGCTGGATTTCTCCACCGAATGGACACCATGATCGGACCCCTGCGCCTCTGGATCTTTAACGTGCTCCTCTGTTTCGGCATCATTTACTCCAGACTCGGGTGAGATCTTTTCTTGTGTGCTTGCTCAGCTGGTCGGATTCAAATACGTGATTCTGTGCTTTGACATGTCGACATGAAGCGTTCTATTGGTGCTTTGCTGAAGTCTTATTAAAACACACAACATGGTACATGTGCACCCTTAGGGAAGCTTTAAAAAAAATGATGCATGATAAAACGATATCGAAACTATTCATTGAAGCCTAAAAACGGACCACGAGAGGAAACCCTTCGAAGAACCTTCTGCAGCATTGCGTGCAGGTGTATCGTGGCCTGCACCTGTCTCCAACACACGACACAAACCTTCTCTTTGAAACGTGTTTCAGGTGACTCGCACTGAATGTTTGCTCTTAAACTAGCACAAAGGATGATCTAGGCATGTTTTCGCCTCTCGCCGCTCTCTGTTAGAACAGCACAAGTTGTATTTCCACATTCCTTCACCCTGCAGTCTTGCAAGACCTCACCTGAATTCTTCAGGGCTCTGTTTGTGTTGTCAGAGAGGGGTCACCTGTCATCTAGATCCACTGCACTCGTGTCTTCACACTTACATTGAAAGTCTTCTTGCGCTCTTAGCGATGCCATGACAGAAGAGAATTAGAGCGTTGTAATCAGGATGTGCGCGCACACACGCATGCCATGAACGCTTCACTTTATCTGTCTCTGAAGTAGAAATCTATTGATGAGGATTACCAACACCTTAAAGGTGAAGAAGAACCTCTTTAGGTCATTATGTCAGAACCTTCAGAGACCTCGTCTGACATGTGGGGTCTCATCAGGTCGGACCCCACGTTTTACAAACTAACAGCACATGACTTTGATCCGATCGTACACATTTAAGGTTGATCTGATAAAAGAAAGCATGAACTCCTTTCGGATGTGATGGAGACGTGAAGCGTCGCTACGGTTACCTCGTCGCTTGGCGGTCAGTCAAATGATTAACATGGGGCTGGCCTGAGGCGGTAACC
>CM065660.1:4760722-4768222 GCA_033220385.1 Triplophysa yarkandensis
TTGATTTCTATTCATGTGTTTCTTTTACTCTTTCTATTATCTTTATAGAATGCAATTATTTTATTATTATACAAGAAATTATTATTTTCAACAAAGAATAGTATCACAAACACAGAAATAACAGAAATATTAACTAAAAGACAACTTACCAAATAATTAAAGAAATTAAATACATTTTTATTTATTTTTTGCAGGGAGAAGGGACGTTTGAGATGGACTGAAACCTCTTTACACAGGTCAGTTTAAATATTATTTATTATTTAAGTCAGTACTACCATTATATTCAATTTTTTTTATTTGGATGATTTATTTATTTATACTTTTCATTTCTTATGTAACTTGTAACTTGTCTTATCAATTGTCTTATCACATTACTTTGTGTACTGGAAGCTTTTGTAACCAAAACAAATTCCTGGCATGTGTAAGCACATCTGGCAATAGAGCTTCCTCTGATTCTGATTCTGAACTCAAATAATAATAAATATAATAATAGAGAACATGTGATGACTTTACATTCATCTGGGATGTTCTGCTGGCATGTGACAAACAACATGTGAACTTGACCTTTCACCTCTCAACTTTAAGTTCAAGGTCAAACAGTGTTTGTTTCCTGTTAGTGGGACAATGCATGTTGCTTCTGGTTTTCTTTGTGTGATTTAGGGAGAAACAGTACAATGACACAATGATAAATGCAGGTGGGTTTGGGTTTTGTACCTGCTAGCGATGCCCCCTGGAGAAAAACATTGACACTGACAATACTGTGAACAAATACCCCAAGAGCATCCCTCATCAGACATCAGTAAGTCATGAATTCATTTATAAACATCTCCTGCTGAAACCATCATGATGGATATTTGAGTCTTTGACCTATCCGCCCACTTGTATTAAAAATAAATACAATAAAGTGTATGAACGTCACATTTGCACAGAGCAGTGATCATCAACATCAATGCCTGTATTTGAGAGAACATTTTTGAGATGACGAAGAGGTGATGGGTTTGAATCCCATCGAGCGATCAATTATTCACACCGGTTCTTAACTTTGCTTGGGATTAACTTAATACATACATTATCTACCAAATACTTTAACTGGTAAATTGCTATCATTTCTAACTTAAATAAACACATGTCAAAACAGAGCCACAGCATAAGATTTGTTTGTTCCGTTGATTCTTTCTTAAAGGTGTAGCTCACATTCTTGTCAAACCTGTATGCTTTTCATTTTTCTGCACAACACAGAAGAAGATATTTTGAAGTAGGTTGGCAACCAAACCCGTTGTGTAGAAATAAAACAAATGCAGCCCAACTGGGGCCGATGCGCTTTGGTTAACATTCTTCTAAATATCTTCAAAATATCTGAATTTCTATTCTTCAGCGCTTCTCTTGGCATTAAGCACTGTCCATATTCCTGAGACAAATAGATGATAAGCCTTTTTTAGAACTGTCCTAAACATCTATAAATGTACCGAATTTCTCTGTGTGTGTCGTGTGAGGTGTGGTGATGAGTTTCCTTGAGCAGATGGTCTGACGACGCGGTGTGGGATCTGTGTCAGCGGGACGTAAGGAGGAACTGCAGATGCCTTCTCTGTAGGTGAAATGAGTTTTGGGTATTCTGAGATTTAAGTGTCAGGTCATAAACTTAAAAAAAACTCATGCATTATGAAGATCATTTAGCTCATTTCGAAGTAAAATTATTGAACATTTGAAAAACTGACTTTAATTCATGTAGAAGTTTCTTAATAGATATAATAGAGATCTGTTATATTGTCAGAACCAGGACTCAAGGTTAAGAGACGTATGCTCTCTCACCCGAGGCCTGGCGGAGGGTCCCATTCCCTTCTCAATGTTCTAATAATAGCATAGCAACAGATGCATTTCTGTCTGGACGTGGCGGGGAGCTCACGCGTCTGAGCTCATGACTCATTTCCATCACTGCATAGACTCTCTGAATCACAAAATATAAGAGATGAGCAAAAACACTAACACCGCTCTGATCTGGGAACATAGCAAGAGAGATAAAAATCATTGTGATTATGGATGAAATCATTAGTCGTGGCACAATTTTATTAAAGTACATTTTGACATGCATACTTTATTCTTTATTTACTTATTTACTATCTCTCTCTCTCTCTCTCTCTCTCTCTCTCTCTCTCTCTCTCTCTCTCTCTCTCTCTCTCTCTCTCCCGCTCTCTTTCTCTCCGTCTCTCTCTCGCTCTCTCTCTCCGTCTCTCTCTCTCTCTCTCGGATACAAATCGGATATATTTAAGTGCTTCTTATATTTGGTTTAGGTAGAGTACATTAGAGCGAGTGTGAGACCTGGGTCAGTTTGTCAGGTGTTGTTGGCAGAAGTTTCATAACAGGACGCAGCTGTTGGCTTCATGAATACAGGAGGTGAACTCAAAGAGCCTTTGACCACCCCATCGCCCCATAAGTCTTCTCCAGCCGTCACTGCACCGCCTTTTCACATCAGATCACTTACAACGCACCATAATGCCTCAGTTCGGGTGCTGGAAAACTCACTTCTGTGCCAGCTTTGGAAGAGAGCCTCTGTTGACCATTGTTTTATATCTTTGTATGAGCTGAGCGTTCAGGAAATGATGGAGAAATAATGTGGAAAGGGATGCATGAAAGACAAGCTGGTGAGGAAATGGATTCCTGAGCATTGTGTGTCTGGACATGAGAAGCTGAACCGGCCGTCATTCATTGATCATTACTTCACATTCCTCTGCTCTTTGAAGTCTGAATCAAAGAACTTCGCTCAGACACAATGTCTTGTGTCATGAGTGGTGGAATATACACAACATACATTACACGGACTCTCATTGTCTTCTATTGAGCGGTTGGTTTTGTAAAGGTTTAACCCCAGTGTGATGTTTGCACCACATCTCAATTGTTTCTCCTAGACTACAGTAAAGGGTAAATTACTGTAAACATGGTCCAACTCAGCTGGACCATGCGCTGACTTCAGGATCAAACCACCAAACAACCTGCCCGCTAGACCCCATCCCTTACCCATCTCCTTCAGACTTTCTCAATCGGTTGTTCCTGTTTCACCCACATCATCAACTTATCTCTTAACTCTGGTACAACTCTTTTAGAGGCTCCAGTGGTTCCTCTCAGGGAGAGCCTTTACGGTATCTTGGAGAGGTGAAGTCTTGGAATTGGAACATCTTAGCATCGGTGTACCTCAGGGCCCAGTGCTTTGAACCCGTGCTGTTCTCAATCTACATGACATTATTAGAATGTGTCATTTGGAAGCATGACATTTCCTATGATAGTTATGCAGACGACACGCCTCTCCACTCTGCGTTCCATCCTGAAGACCTTCAGCTTAACTTTGGGAAAACTGAACTGCCTGTCATCTCAGTCTGAAGATCCGTCACAACCTCTCTATTCAACTAGAATCATCCATCATTGTATATACTCCAGTACAGCCAGGAATTCAGGAGTTTGAATGAAAAATCAGCTGACCTTTTCATGTTGCCTGCAGTGCAAGATCCTTCAGATTCCTGCTCTACATGTGAGGAAGATCAGACCTTTCCTCTAGGGGCGTGCTACACCAATCCCAGTCCAGGCTCTGGTCCTGTCCTGGCTGGACTGATGCAATTCTTTACTTGCTGGACTCCTTATGTGCACAACCAAGAGTGGAATATGAAGAACGAAAAAGAGCGGTCCTTCTCTCAATTGGTTCCTCGATCTACCCCTTTCAACATGCTTGGCAGACTTAATGTAGCCTAAATGTAAATGTATATTTGACCGAATACTACATTTGCTTAATGTATACAATAATTTATTGTTTTACTATAGGGAATGTAGTTTACTACTGAATTCTCTAGTGTTAACAATGGTAAATAGATATATTGTGGAATATACCATGATATACTTTAGTATTTACCATGGTATACTGTAGTAAATAAAGTAATGTACTGTCATATTTATCAAAGTAAATTGTAGTGTGCTAAAATATTTTGAAGTATAAACTAGAGTAAATTTATAAACTGCGGAATTTACCAGAGTATAATTTACTTTTACCACAGTGCCCTGTAGTATACTGTAGTATTTACGACAGTAAATTGGACTAGACTATATTTATACTGTCGTGTTAACTATAGTAAATGGATACACTGTGGTATACCCTAGTACACGTCCCTTTAAATTTACCATAGTAACTGTAGTATACAGTTGTAGTTACTACAGTAAATTCTAGTACACTATATTTTTTCAGTGGTGTTAACTATATTTAACCGACACAATGTAGTGCAATGACCTTCACCTTAAGGACACTTCAGTCACTGTCTTCTGACCCTGAGATATAAACCAACAACCTTCTGCTTACAAGTCCAACTCTCTAACCACCAGAACACACATACCCCCAATACTACACTAGTTAATTGTATTATTGTCATATTAGCTATAGTAAATTGAACCTAAAGCTACAAATGCTGTAAAATACTTACAAAAATTGTTTACGTTTACCAAAAAACTATAGTATATGAAAATGGTACTGCAGTTTACTGTGGTAATAGCAAAGAATACTTTGTAAAATCCAAACATAAGTATCAAATATGTCTCTGGAGCTCACACGGTCTCAGGCCGACAGTTCTCATGCGGTGTTGACCCTCACTCAAACCCCAGACCCAATCCGGTCAGTCACGGCACATCTGGAACAGGAGCTGTTTCTTCATAGCATCTTAAGGCCTGTGCTCCAACACAGCGTCTCATACCCCATATATCTGCTGTATGGATTCCTCCCGTCTCCAACTGGAGTGAGGACACACACATGTCCTTAAAGTCTGGTCATAGAGTAATATATGAGTTTCACATTACTAAATTCATTTGAAATGTTTTTATCCTTCTGTCAATTAAAGCATAGTCCATACAATCTCTTTTAATATAACAGACAGAATGTGACATCGCAAACAGTTTGCAAACATCTCTGAGATGCTGATATGTTATTAACACGCATTAATGTCCCAAAGAAAAGATGATGTCATGAATCTCGTGGAATTTTTGCATTTATATTCTTCTCTATAGAAATGTATACATATGAAGAAAACAAACCTGTGAAGATAAAGATGGAAGACCAGACGCCACGGATGGATTTGTTTGAAAATAAAATGACATTTTTAAACCATTTGACGCATTATGGACATAGTGTAATATATATTGATATTGATATATTAATATATAAGAGATATTGGATAGTGATGAGTTATCTGTATGTGATTGCATTTAAAAACGGCCTTAAAACTCTTCATTTCTGCTTGCATCCAACCCACAAATAAACCTCTTAGACATCCTCATTCTTTCTATTATAAATAGTCTGGCATTCTTTCACTTACGATTGCTTTGGATAAAGGCCTCAGCTGAATGACTAAATGTAAATGTAATGTAGATCAGTTTCGTGTTGTGTTCTCAGCTCCAGTGAGGGTCTCTCGTCCGAGGGTCAGACTGTCCTTTGGGGTGAGGTAGTAGGTTGTATTGTTGTGGGGTGATGTACTTCCTGTTAGATAACTATACAACTTACTGTCTTTCCCGAAGAGGCCGTAATATCTTCATCATCGTCTTCATCCTCACTGAAAGAACACGAGTATCATGTGTGAGATGTGTTTTTACAGACTGGGTCGAGAAATGAATGGCCGAATTATGGGATGGTTGGTGTGCTCCTGATGTCCGCACAGGGTGAGGTAGTAGGTTGTGTGGTTTTAGGGTAGTTATTTTACCCCATCAGGAGGTAACTATACAACCTACTGCCTTCCCTGGAGGGCAGCGATCCATCCAATGACCTTCAACAGAGAATGCTGCCATCTCTGATTCAAGACCGACATACAAATACATTAAAAATATAGCTCATTAGAATTAAAATTAATTAACATTAATTGAATTCATAAGAACATGATATCTGTTTAAAGTCATCTGCAATAAATCACAAAGAGGAAATAAGTTTTCTTTGTGTTGGATCTTTCTATGCACTGCATGACAAATACAATCGAGGACATGAGTTCATGACACATATACGTTTCAGAAAAAGCCTTTCAAGTATGAAGAGAAGTATACACACTACACATCACATACCCAGAGAACATGGATGAAGAAGATCTAATAGAACCCGTGCAAGCACATTTTCATCTCGTTAGCAAAGTTAAACAGCGTTCCCTTTGTGTTATAAGTTACACAAACTGTTAAACGCACAAACTTAAATAATAAAATACACTTACTGGTTTCGGTCCGTTAACAATAGAGGGAACTGCTCCATCTAACTGTAAATCCAGCATTGAACTGATTGAGATTGAGGAAGCTGTTCTCAGTAAAACATGCTCCACACAGTTTTAAATGTGGATTATTATATTCAGGAACCGAGTAAACATAAATTATAATCATCGATCTCTAAGTACGGCGTCTCTGGGAAGGCCAAAGAAAGATGGTTGGACTAAATAAGATTCCTTGTGGTAACCCGTAGTTTACGTGTGTTAGATAAGAAGACTCATTTAGATGGACAAATTGATATCTGTCGGATAAGTAGGATTCAAACCATTGTAATGCCTTTCCCTGAATACCGGTGCAATTCTGCAAGCGATCTAGAAGTATGTTGTGATCTTTTGTGTCAAAGGCATCCTTAAGGTCAAACAGAACCAGCAGTGAAATGATGCCTTGGTCTGACGCTATGATGATCATTATTTTAACAGATGCAGTTTCTGTGCTGTCGAAAGGCCTAAAATCGGACTGAAATTTTTCAAGCGTTTCATTTTTTGAAAAAAAGGAGAACATCTGAGAAGACACAACTTTTTCAAGTATTTTAAACAGGAATGGGAGGCTTGAAATCGGAGTAGTTTCCTAATTCACTGGGATCTGGGTTTGGATTCTTTACAAGAGGTCTAATGAAAGTCATCTTTAAAGGTAAGAAGGTAAAAGTGCTGATCTGTGGATTTCTGTGCCAACAGCTGGAGGTCATAAAACAGATCACAGGACTCCATCTATTGGTCACACTGTTGCACTTCATCCACCATTCACATAACACAACATGTGTTATACATACAAAGAATAAAATCATATTATTTAGACAACATCTGTGTCTCAGATATTTATCTTCAGTTAAATAATCTCACAAATGTGTCCATTAGAGTTTCAGAAGAAATCTCAACAATATCTCAAACTGAGCTCAGGTTTGTCAAGTCTACATTTAAAGTCAATTTATTGAAGACCTCAATATAAACTCAAACATTTCTCATTCAAATTTCCCTGGTTATTTACATTCTCTATACTCTTCGTGTGTTTCAACAATTTCTAATTTCATTCTCTTTTTGTTTCTTATGTTAAAAGATAAAACCGATGTACTTCTTCACAGTCCAAAAACATGCAGAATTCAGACTAAACTTATAAACTTACAAAAAAACGGCTTCACCGTTAACCCTGCAAATACAGTTTAAGACCTTAGCCTTATATAAGACGGTAAACTGTCTTTAAAAATCATATTTCAAATGTTTCAAATTTTTTCAAAAA
>CM065660.1:4773222-4790722 GCA_033220385.1 Triplophysa yarkandensis
ACTGTCATACACTATAGTATTAACTGTAGTATTAACTGTAGTAAACTGTCATAAACTATAGTATTAACTGTAGTATTAACTGTAGTAAACTGGCATAAACTATAGTATTAACTGTAGTATTAACTGTAGTAAACTGTCATACACTATAGTATTAACTGTAGTATTAACTGTAGTAAACTGTCATACACTATAGTATTAACTGTAGTATTAACTGTAGTAAACTGTCATACACTATAGTATTAACTGTAGTATTAACTGTAGTATTAACTGTAGTAAACTGTCATACACTATAGTATTCTGCAGTATTAACTGTAGTAAACTGTCATACACTATAGTATTGACTGTAGTATTAACTGTAGTATTAACTGTAGTATTAACTGTAGTATTAACTGTAGTAAACTGTCATAAACTATAGTATTAACTGTAGTATTAACTGTAGTAAACTGTCATAAACTATAGTATTAACTGTAGTATTAACTGTAGTATTAACTGTAGTATTAACTGTAGTATTAACTGTAGTATTAACTGTAGTATTAACTATAGTATTAACTGTAGTATTAACTGTAGTATTAACTGTAGTAAACTGTCATAAACTATAGTATTAACTGTAGTATTAACTGTAGTAAACTGTCATAAACTATAGTATTAACTGTAGTATTAACTGTAGTATTAACTGTAGTATTAACTGTAGTATTAACTGTAGTAAACTGTCATAAACTATAGTATTAACTGTAGTATTAACTGTAGTATTAACTGTAGTATTAACTGTAGTAAACTGTCATACACTATAGTATTAACTGTAGTATTAACTGTAGTATTAACTGTAGTAAACTGTCAAACACTATAGTATTAACTGTAGTATTAACTGTAGTATTAACTGTAGTAAACTGTCACATACACTATAGTATTAACTGTAGTATTAACTGTAGTAAACTGTCATACACTATAGTATTAACTGTAGTATTAACTGTAGTATTAACTGTAGTAAACTGTCATACACTATAGTATTAACTGTAGTATTAACTGTAGTATTAACTGTAGTAAACTGTCACATACACTATAGTATTAACTGTAGTATTAACTGTAGTATTAACTGTAGTAAACTGTCATACACTATAGTATTAACTGTAGTATTAACTGTAGTATTAACTGTAGTAAACTGTCACATACACTATAGTATTAACTGTAGTATTAACTGTAGTAAACTGTCATACACTATAGTATTAACTGTAGTATTAACTGTAGTATTAACTGTAGTAAACTGTCACATACACTATAGTATTAACTGTAGTATTAACTGTAGTAAACTGTCATACACTATAGTATTAACTGTAGTATTAACTGTAGTAAACTGTCACGTAAACTATAGTATTAACTGTAGTATTAACTGTAGTAAACTGTCACATAAACTATAGTATTAACTGTAGTATTAACTGTAGTAAACTGTCATACACTATAGTATTAACTGTAGTATTAACTGTAGTATTAACTGTAGTAAACTGTCATACACTATAGTATTAACTGTAGTATTAACTGTAGTAAACTGTCATACACTATAGTATTAACTGTAGTATTAACTGTAGTAAACTGTCATACACTATAGTATTAACTGTAGTATTAACTGTAGTAAACTGTCACATACACTATAGTATTAACTGTAGTATTAACTGTAGTAAACTGTCATAAACTATAGTATTAACTGTAGTATTAACTGTAGTAAACTGTCATACACTATAGTATTAACTGTAGTATTAACTGTAGTAAACTGTCATACACTATAGTATTAACTGTAGTATTCTGCAGTATTAACTGTAGTAAACTGTCATACACTATAGTATTCTGCAGTATTAACTGTAGTAAACTGTCATACACTATAGTATTAACTGTAGTATTAACTGTAGTATTAACTGTAGTATTAACTATAGTAAACTGTCATACACTATAGTATTCTGTAGTATTAACTGTAGTAAACTGTCATACACTATAGTATTAACTGTAGTATTAACTATAGTAAACTGTCATACACTATAGTATTAACTGTAGTATTAACTATAGTAAACTGTCATACACTATAGTATTCTGTAGTATTAACTGTAGTAAACTGTCATACACTATAGTATTAACTGTAGTATTAACTGTAGTAAACTGTCATACACTATAGTATTAACTGTAGTATTAACTGTAGTATTAACTGTAGTAAACTGTCATACACTATAGTATTAACTGTAGTATTAACTGTAGTATTAACTGTAGTAAACTGTCACATACACTATAGTATTCTGCAGTATTAACTGTAGTAAACTGTCATACACTATAGTATTCTGCAGTATTAACTGTAGTAAACTGTCATACACTGTAGAATTCTGTAGTATTAACTATAGTAAACGGTCATACACTATAGTATTCTGCAGTATTAACTGTAGTAAACTGTCATACACTATAGTATTAACTGTAGTATTAACTGTAGTATTAACTGTAGTAAACTGTCATACACTATAGTATTAACTGTAGTATTAACTGTAGTAAACTGTCATACACTATAGTATTAACTGTAGTATTAACTGTAGTATTAACTGTAGTAAACTGTCATACACTATAGTATTCTGTAGTATTAACTGTAGTAAACTGTCATACACTATAGTATTCAGCAGTATTAACTATAGTAAACTGTTATACACAATAATATTCTGTAGTATTACCTATAGCAAACTGTAATATACTATAGTATTCTGTAGTATTTACTATAGTTAACTGTCAAACACTTTATTAGTCTGCAGTATTAACTATAGTAAACTGTCATGCACTATAGTATTCAGCAGTATTAACTATAGTAAACTGTTATACACAATAATATTCTGTAGTATTACCTATAGCAAACTGTAATATACTATAGTATTCTGTAGTATTTACTATAGTTAACTGTCAAACACTTTATTAGTCTGCAGTATTAACTATAGTAAACTGTCATGCACTATAGTACTTCTGTAGACTAGTATTCTATAAACTGTAGTAAACTGTCACATAATCTAAAGTATTCTGTAGTATAAACTGCAATAAACTGTCATACACTGTAGCATTCTGTAGTATTAACAATAGTAAACTGTCATACACTATAGTATTAACTGTAGTATTAATTTTATAGTAAACTGTCATACGCTACAGTATTTTGTTGTATTTACTATAGTAAACTGTCATACACTATACTATTAACTGTAGTATTAATTATTATCTAACTTTGACATTTACACTCATATTAACTATAGTAAAATATCATACAGTATAGCAGTCTGTAGTATTAACTATAGTAAACTGTCATACACTTTAGTATTAACTGTAGTATTAATTTTATAGTAAACTGTCATACGCTACAGTATTTTGTAGTATTTACTATAGTAAACTGTCATACACTATACTATTAACTGTAGTATTAATTATTATCAAACTTTGACATATACACTCATATTAACTATAGTAAAATATCATACACTATAGCAGTCTGTAGTATTAACTATAGTAAACTGTCATACACTATAGTACTCTGTAGTATTAACTATAGTAAGCTGCCATACACTATAGTATTCTGTTTTATTAACTATAGTAAAATGTCATACACTATAATATTCTCTAGTATTTATTATAGTAAACTGTCACACACACACACACACACACACACACACACACACACACACACACACACACACACACACACACACACACTATAGAATTAATTTTAGTAAACTGTCATACACTATAGTTTACTGTAGTATTAACTATAGTAAACTGTCACACATTATAGTATTCTGTGGTTTTATTTATAGTAAAGTGTCATACACTATACTATTCAGTAGTATTTATTATAGTAATCTGTTACACTGCTTTAAAAACTGTGGTATACTCCAATATTTACGTCAGTTAATTTCTATTACATGTTAGTACTGTAAACTATAATATATTCTGTTAGATTAATTTGTAAACCTGATTTACTGTAGGTAATGCTTTCAAATGCACCCAATTATAAATGCTTCAATATACTATAGTTTTTCTAGATATTAACTATAGTAAACTGTCACATTAAACTTCAGTATACTATAGTTTTTCTAGATATTAACTATAGTAAACTGGTTAACTATGTTAATGCTGTATTATACACTTTTACTGTAGTGAATGGTAGTAAAGTCTTTAGTTTATTTTAAGATATAATAAAATTCTATTATATACTCAAATATATACTCTAGTATACTTTAGAAAAATATATACTTTCTAAATACTATAAACTCTGTATATACAATTGTTAAATTGTTCTGAACTATTAACTATGGATAAATAGATGTTATATACTTGAATATGTACTATAGTATAGTTGTTTATATAACAGTGTTTATATGTTGAGTGTTGTGTTTTTCTGTAATATTATATTAAGTGTTTATGTTTTGTATTCTACTGAAGCATGTTAGCGTGATGGTTGTGTGTTTTATGCACAGATTTGTGGGATGTGTGACACTCAGGACGTTTGTGTGGTTACACATTGATAGACAAATGTGTTTTTAATACAAATATAACACAAACTCTAATGTTTGATGGACACATTAATTAATGTACTTAAATGTTTCATTGGTTGAATGGTTTGAGTCCGTATTTACATCATTCGCAGCAGTGTGTCATTAGAGAATACGACGTGACACTTTGACACATTTATTTTGTCATTATTTGTAAAGATTCGGTAAGAATTGCTTTCTGCAGTGAATGCGATGAGTCACAGCACTGGAGCTTTACAGGAAGATGTCTTGAAGAGTCCTTCTATCTTGTTATAATAGATGATGGCATCACATATCTGTGTTTGTTACAAATAATGTTCAAATGAACGTTTACATTTACATTTACATTTAGTAATTTAGCAGACGCTTTTATCCAAAGCGACTTACAATAGTCGAGGAGACAATGAAGCGGTAAATAGCCGATACAACAATAGGTCAACAAGTGCTACAACAATGCTTCCAAGTTACTCAGAGAGAGAAGTTACAAAAAAAATATATATATTTTTTTTTGTTTTTTTTTTGATAGAGTGAGTAGGTAAGAAAAGTAGTGAGTTAGTGAGTTAGATGTAGCCGGAAAAGAATTTTAGAAATGTAAACGCATGTTTTCGAATGGCTCTAAATAATAGAAATAATTGAATTAATAACATTTCTAATCGTGAAAAGGATCTGGCAGAGTATTGTATGTGAGTTAAGATTGTGATTTGATGTGTCAGCTGTGTTGTTTTGTGTTGTGTTGTGTTTGGCAGCGCAGTTTTCCAGCGCTCTGTTTTCTCGCTGCTGGTTCTGTCTCATAAAGACTTTATATTGATGTGTATTCTGGTCTGCGTTTCATTTATGTGTTCAGACTGGTTGTGTGTTGCACTTTCTGCGTCGTGTGGTTTTGGTTGTATGTTCATGTTTACAGGTGTGTCGTTGTGTGTAATCTGACACACGTGCAGTAGTACCCGTCCCGTCCGGAGCCTTCAGCTTCAGGAATGCCGTTGGGTTTTCCGTCTTTACTAACTGTCCAGATCTCACTCAGCACCCTTCAGAAGACTTATGTTCTGTCAGGGTCTTTGAGTTCATGTTGTGTTGTCATACTTCTGTTGACATGTATGTTCATGTTCATCTGCAAATGTGACGCAGTAACGACTTTAAACCTGAATGATGTTATAACGTGTCAGTGATTGTTCAGAATGGTTCAGGATCCAGAAACTTCAGAGTGACACCAGATGACGATGTCGAAGTGTGAACATTACAGTTTTATATTTAATAATCAATCATGACACACGTGTCGGAACATGTTGTGTATCTCTCTCTGAGGGTTTTGTGAGTGTGTTTGGAATATGAAACGTTTAATCTGACTGTTCTTCGTGGGTACTCCAAGAAAAGTGAATAGAGAATATTTTTCTCCAACAGGATTTTCAGGTTTGGTTGAGCGGCCCTATGTGGTGAAGACTTGTTTGTGTGCGCTTTAATATAGCCGTCAACACCAACACGTATGTTTTACCGTAACGTTCTTTCCGGGTTACCGTGTACTTCCGTTTACTACACCGTACTTCGACTTTAAACACCAGCAGTGATTTAAGAGTTGTTTAAAAGATGTTAAAAGATGCTCAAAAAGATTTATTTCATTACACATGTGTGCAAGTAAAGTGTTTTTAAATCTGTTTATATATTTGTTGCGACCATCTCTCTTTTATAAAATACGATAGGTGTGCCGCAGACATTTGTTTAAGGACAACTAAACAACGTTATTTTAGAGCATCGTCTTAACACATTTCTCGCTCAAGTTCAAATATTTAAACGGAGGACGTGATCGTCGATGCCTTTTAAGTCATAGCACCCCCTGATTCTCGTCATTCGCATCACATACCAATAGTCCACATATAGAATCTTTGCATTGACATTGTATTTATTAATTTATTGCTCATTTCTTTACACTCGTATAGAGACACCACACAGTAAATAAAGGCGGAAGGTCAAAAATTAAACTGGCAGACACTAGCAGAAAAAAAATCATAACTCTATTTCATGTCTTGATCCGATTAAAAGTATTGATGTTTAACAATGATTTGAGATAAAAAAAAATATGAAATATTAAAAGAATTTATCAATAAATGTAAATTGAATTAATGAAGAAATTATTTATTAATGAAATCATGCGTGAATGCATTTTTATCTTTTGTCAGTGTATAAAATATATAATCCTCTTTTAGTCCCCAACCCCGCCAATGCAGCCTTTAGTGATCCTGCAAGCGGACGTCGATGTGGACGTGGCGGTTACAGGTGGCTTCTTTCTTCTGGAAGTGAGCCACCACTTTGGTTCGCTGGCTGCAGCTAAGGCACAGTCAGAAGCCCCAGGTAACCTGTCATCCACAAGCTCGCGGAACGTCCATACCCCGGCATCCTTGCCCACCACCCCAGTGCAGAGAATCTCTTACCTCAGTATGGAGCCCGACTCTGTCACTATGTCTGCACAACTCACGAACCAGCTTGTCATGCCGTGCTGAAATGCCTGAGCAATCTCAATCATTCTGCAGTCCCCCGAAACAATTTCAGAGGCTCCTGGGGCATATGGTGTCCTCGACTGTGGTAATCCCATTTGGGTCAATGCACATGTAACCACTTCAGTATTGGCTACAGAGTCGGGTTGCGAGGAGAGCATGGCACACAGGCACCAGGCGGATCGCCATCATGCCTCAGTGTTGTCGCACCTGCCCCCCTGGTCCTCTATCACTTTCTTACAAGCGGGAGTTCCCCTGTGGGGAACATACTTTAGTAACAACAGAAGACTTTCTGCTGGGGGATGCAGTGTGCAACGGGCACGCAGTTTTGGGTCAATGGGCTGGTCCCGACAGCCCTTGCATATCAATTGCTTGGAGTTGTTAGCAGTCGTGCTTGTATGCGTGCTTATTTTCGTATAGTTCCTGTGCAAGGTCAGATAAGAGGGGCATCAAGTCCTCCTAGTTGCATCTTACTGGCCCAACCAGGTTCTCCCTGAGGAAGGAGTGTTTCTTAGTGGAAGGGCACTGTGTGGCACCCAAGAACAGACCTCTGGAACCTCAAGGTCTGGCTCCTGGACGGGATGAGGAGATCTGGAACAAATTGGTTTTGGCGGTGGCGGACACAGTGGTTTGTGCCAGGACTCCGGCCACTAGATGCCTGTATGCCGTCAAGTGGCGCCTCTTCTCGTCGTGGTATTCCTAGCATGACAGGAAACCAGATTGAGATCGGACCGGCCTATTTTCACGTTATCCTGAGGGCCCGGCCCGACTATGTGCCCAAAGTTCCTACCACTCACTTCTTGGACTAGCTGATGAACTTGAAGGCGCTCCTCACTGGGGAGGAAGACCATATCTAGCTCCTCAGTCCTGTGTCCAGGACTCACCTCAATCTGCTTAAGCCTTTCAGTGTCACTCCACTGGGGGTAGTGACGGGGCGCAGCACCGTGGTATGCCACATGAGAACCCCATACTGTCATTTCGACACAACATCAAGAGACCAAACGAAAGGAATTGTCTAGGCTCAATTTATAATCCTGGTTCCCTGATGAAGGGAACGAGACATTTTGTCCTTTCGTGCCACACCACTGTGCCGCCTGTTGTAAGCCATCGTCAGACATCCTCACGTTCCTCAGCACAAAAGCTGATAAATGATCTTCCCTTTTATACCCGTATGGGAATAAGCATGCAAATTTCACTCTCCAATTTCATTGGCCTTTCAAATTGAAGTTCAGAGTCGATAGATTCTCAAGTTCAAACCCCATACTGTTGTCTTCGACACAACGTCTCGTTCCCTCAATCAGGTAACCGGGGTAACACTAGTAATCTGGACGATCTTCTGGTTTATTTCGTTTTATAATGAAAAAGGCTGAAAAGATATTATAGAGAAAGTAAGTTTGACTTTTATACGAGCACTTCTTATTTAGTGTTTTATATTGCACAACACAACTTTAACTAAAATATGTTGAAATTCACATATACATTTAATGCATACAAAGCTTTAAAGGTATAGTTTACCTACAAATATCAATTCTATGATGAATTACTCTAACTCAAGTTCTTTGTTCGGGTGAACAGAAAAGCACAGATGAAAACAGCTCTTTGTCTACAGTTTTAATCGATCTTCTAAACATCTCTCTTTGTGTGTGATGGACTAAAGAAATGCAAAACTTTTTTATCACAATTTATGTTTTTTCTTAAATACTCAAAAAGTGTTATGAAGTTTAGGTGGATGCACAGAAATGATGCTTTCTTTATAAAGAATGGGAAACATGTATGCCGGTTATATCATTTTCAGGTTTAAATGATATTAATATTGCTTGGTTTGATTTTACAAACTTAAGTCTTTATTGTATATTGTATTTGTAAAATAACTACATATGGCATGCATTCCTGATCCAAATTCATCTAAAAATAAAATAAAATAAAAATGACTTTGACGTAACCTGTCATAACTATCAGACACAATGTTATGTGTTGTCAGTGCTATAATTCAGTGTTAATCTGCTCTATTAATAACACTGAAGTCGTCCTTCAAAGTCTTAAAGATAAGAACTAATCCAGTCTGTTCACACATTCTTCATATTTATTTTGTGACGAATCCTGAAATGAACATGGTTTCATAATGAAATTTTGTAAAGCGATCATCAGCGTTCTCCTAAAACATTCTAAAGTACTAAAATCTACAATCCACTGCGTTATATTGTGTAACCTTACATTTAATATAAATTGAGCCAGATGATGACTTCATCTTACTTAAGATGTTTATTTACCTGTATATGAATGATAAAGATAGAATAATACACCCAGCATCAGTGATGAGTAAATACAGTTGATATGCATGCTTGTGCTCTCACTGGTGGGTCGCTCCGGGGTCTCTGTCCACCGACCGTCCTGACACGGTGTCTGTTTCAAGCCAAATGTAAGAGAACAGCTCGTCCTGGCCCGTCACTTTAATAAGCTGTCATCGCAGTCTTGAAAGGGTTGGACTTTTAACATCTTCACATCCCTGACCTCTGGCTGTTTGTTATCATCTTATGTTGAATCTCTCTTCCTCTGTTTGTCCGTCTTATTTTTAATGTGTCATAACATTTATTTCTTTTCAAAACTTTTATGGCTGTTGACAAATATCCGAATTCATTCTTAACCCTTTCTCTCAGATTTATCACAGTAATATCTGCTGATACCCAGAGTTTGGTGGTTGTTAAATTCAAAAAGTCAAATTAATATTCCTTTAATAATTGATTTGATTACTATTGTTGAATATGAAATTCACATTTTCTTTACACAGAAAACAAATGCTGTTTTTCTTACACGACTTATGAGCCCTGATCATCGACTGTTATCAGCTGATAATGTGAACATTTGCATTTATTGACCAAAAGCAATAATTGTCCAATATATCATAGCATCTCTATCTGAATGAGCCATCATGAGATAATACACCACGGCGAAATAATATGATAATCATCCAGTACCAGAGTCTGATAGTGTACAGTAGTGTCATGTGATCATCTAACCCCCAGATGAACCCTTTACACATCTCTTGTGTAATAATAGTCGAGTTGAGGATTGTGTGTATGACCTGAAAATAAACCTGTCGTGTCATGATGTTCACACTCATGAACATGATGGAACACAGACATTAGATAAGAGGACTATGGGTGAACTTCATCACATTGATTGCTGATATAATTACAGATGGACTGAAATGATTTTTTTATGCAGTTTATCATCACATGCTGGTGTGTTTAAGATTAATATTAAGATAATACTATTCACTAATCTAATCGATCTTTGGATTGATATTTGTGTTTGATCTTGTGTTTGCATGCAGGCTGACGTGTGATGTGTGTCTTCATTGCTGTCCACCAGTATGGTAGACATGGAGAGCCATTACAATCCTCCGTCACCGCTGGATGACTCGGTGCTGGACAGTCCGTTGTGCAGGGACTTCATGGGTGGAATGGAAGATCTTCAGGATATCTCTCAATCCATCGATGAGGACGCTGTCAGCAACTTCGAGGTGACAGAGAACCAGTCATCAGGTCTGGGATCAGGTTCAGAGAGTTCCACCGTGTTAGGTATGTCTGAAATGTGCCCAGGGTTTGAAGAAAAACAAGTTTGAAGTGGTGTCTGGAGAGCTGGAAACAGGTTTGGAGGGTTATTAAACCAGCAGCATTTTTTTTTTTAAATATTAGTTTTTACAATAATTCTGTACTTGACCTGAATCCTCTGAGACTCAGAGAGGAGGGAGATGTTATGAGTGACATCACGGAAATGTTTTGGAGACGGCAGGTGAACCGGATTTATCTCATCATTGTGTTTCATAAACAGATTTCTGGATGTCAGTGCACTTCACATTTATTTCTATATCTCTTTCACAATGCAAACAGTCTCAAAGCAGCTGTACGGAACATTCTTTCTTTACTATAGTATTTATGATTGGATTATTCATATTTGTCATGTTTCATTGTGTTGTTTGATATTATTATAAAATAATTCTTTCTGGCTTTGTTCTAGATGCACTGACCCCAGCGTCCAGCCCGTCATCAGTTGTGTTCGGTGGTCCGACGGGACAGGAGGAGTTCATCTCCGGCACTCTGAATCTGGAGTGTCGTGTGTGTTCGGATCGGGCGTCTGGATATCATTATGGAGTTCATGCATGTGAGGGCTGTAAGGTGAGTTTTTTGTTATTCACAAGGTGATTTACATCTCAGATTTAATTATAATGGTTAGGGTAAATGTGAAACAGAATACAATGGTCAGTTGTCACATCTGATGCTCGTGATGTGTCCGCTCTCTCTTGTTCTGGAGCACATGGTCCTCCATCGGAACTAAACCTCAAACGGTCATGTCCTCATCTCAACCTCTCCTCCTCTTCTGCTCCATATCTCTTACTCTTCTCCATCTGATCTCTCTTTGGAAACAGCAGGAGTGCTTCTGGGGACAAAAGTGAAGCAACATGGACTGGTTTTTATGAGCCGTTGCTTTTCTTCATCTTTCAGTCAGATTGCACAAGTCATGCTTTCACAGTCCTTGGAAAGATGAATGTTTATTTGGTGCCATGTCTTAAATGTGTAGAAATGTGTAAAAGTGAATACTTTTTGAGTTATTTATATTGAATTAACTATAATTTAAAAAAAATGAAACAGTGGCATAGAGTTCACTTTTGTGATTTATTATTAAAACCAAATCATCAAGAAAACAGAAAAAGGTTAAATATAGAAAAAATATGAAATGACTATAATATTTAATTTAGGGCTGTGAAACGAATAATTGCATCCAGAATATTTTTTTATTTATAATCACATATACACACATGTAAATTACTTAAAAATAAATTATATTTATATAAAATAAAAATGTGTCAGTTTATCAATTTTATCGACCTAATCAATTGCCAGCGAACTGTCATAATATAACATGATTGTGAGAGCATGAGACAACGTTTTGATCGTACCGTACGGTACTTATATTAGAGATATGTTTCTCGCAGTCAACCCTGTTTCTATTTTCAATATTTGTCACCTCGCCTGGAAGTCAGAACGAACACGACATGCAAATGTGCTGCCAAACTATCCAGAGAAGTGTACATGAGTTCCTGTTTTATTCTGAACTAATAATAGAATCAAGTCTCTTTAAATAATCAAGACTGCAGATATATTTGACACAAGCGTTTATGATTTCCTGGCAGGGTTTCTTCCGCCGGACCATTCGCCTTAAACTGGAGTACGACAAGTGTGAACGCCGCTGTAAGATCCAGAAGAAGAACCGGAACAAGTGCCAATACTGTCGCTTTCAAAAGTGCCTGACCGTGGGAATGTCCCACAATGGTGAGACCATCTTCTTTTATCCTACAATACAGTCAACGTCACCAAACATCAAAGTTACAGCATATTTCGTGCCTATTATATTTATATATAATATATTTTATAGTTCTTTATTTTGTTTTACTTTCTCAAGATGAACTTGATGTTCTTTCCCTCACCTTTAACTCTTTTTGACCTCTTCACTAAGAGTCTGTAATTGTTTGAACATCTCAGAATCTGCTGTCACACAAACTCTATATAAGGATGACCTCTGACCCCTGGACAAATAAACATTCTTTACAGTCACGCGGCGTAAAATGAGCAGATCAAGAGCAGTCCTGCCAGAGACATTAAAGCAAAAAACAAGAGATTTGATGGAGATCTCATTGGCGTTTCATTAAACTTAAGTCTCAGAAATATAAAAAGAGATTGAAAGTGTATAACACGTAAAGAGTATGACGACAGAAAATCATCTGGATTTGATGAGAAAGGTTTGAGTTTACATTAAGATCTTTAATAATGTTGACTTTTAAATGCAGACTTGACAAATCTGTGACATTGTTAAAATCTGTTTAGAAGCATTTACAAGATCTCTGTCTTGAAACACAGCTTTGTCTAGGAGATATCATCTGTGGTTTTTGTTTTCTCATGTCTCTGTTTGACCTTTCTTCCAATGAACACAAGTGATTCGAATAACAGAAATGTCGCTCAGTATGGCAGGTGTTCAATAGCACAAGTCTCAAATCAGTCTCACAGAGATCTCAATTCATAGAACAATGGGTCCTAATGTGATCATAGCTTCAAACAAGTTTGAGTAATTGTGTTGTTTTAATCCCATGTGACCATCTTCAATCCATTTCAACACTGTCCAGTTAGAAATCTCTATTTCTCAATTCCTCCGGGTGAGTTTCTACAGCAGCAGACATCAGAATCTGTAAACAGTGCTCTTGGGTTTCAGCAGATGTTACTCAGCACATGTGGACCCAAAAGTCACCCTCAACACATTCTTTCTTCTAAAGAACACAGAAGAAGACATTTTAAAGAATAGCCGAACGACACTGAACCCTATTGAACATTTCTCCAAATATCTTCTTTTCTGTTTTGATCATGTGTTGGACAGCCATCCGCTTCGGTCGAATGCCCCAGTCTGAGAAGCTGAGGTTAAAGGCAGAGATTCTGACCGGAGAGCGGGAGGAGGAGGATCCTCAGGTGGCTGACCAGAAAACTCTTGCCAGGCAGATCTACGAGGCGTACCTGAAGAACTTTAACATGAACAAATCTAAAGCACGAACAGTCCTGACGGGGAAGGCCAGCACGCCGGTAAGACATACCAAAATATATATCATTCCATTTCTGGATGTTGAAATGCTTCTCGTGGTATAGGAGGTCTGGATAAAAGAACACTTTAGGTTTATAAGCTGGAAAATCAGACACAACAAAATACCAAATATCACTGACACACGTGTCCCATCATGCATCTGGTGTTTAGTGATGTTTCCGCTCACCAGCAGATTTTCTCACTGTGAGCTCCACAGGACGCGAGCAGCTGTTTCTCTGTCTGTTCTCTTCATCTTCTTTACCAACTGAATGTTAACATCTAACATCTAAGTTATTTCTCTAAGACATTGACATGATAAAGTCTCATCTGTGTCTCAGATATTTCTCATAACAAAGAGTGTCAATCTCACAAATTAGAGTTTTAGATGAGATCTCAACACTATTTCAAACTGAGCTCAGTTTTGTCAAGTCTGAAATGTGAAAAACATAGAAGATCTCAATACGAACTCAAATAAATCTCATTGAATTTACTCACATATAGATTTAGACATATAGCATTCATAGATTTCAACAATAAAACTGAGAACAACATCCTTTAACTTCACACTTACTTGTCTTTGGTGATGTTATGCATGATTATTTAATTCCCTTTAATTCTCCGATGCAGTTCAGGAAGAAACTTTTGAGACCCAACTGCGAAATAAATCATCAGACTTAAGACATGGTTTAATGCATGATGTTTTAATTGTGGTTCTCATGTGGTTCTCAGCCGTTTGTCATTCATGACATGGACACGCTTCAGCTGGCCGAACAGACGTTTGTGGCGAAGATGATGGGCTCGTCTGGCAGTCTGCTGAATAAAGAAGCTGAGGTGAGAATATTCCATTGCTGTCAGTGCACATCCGTGGAGACGGTCACGGAGCTGACGGAATTCGCCAAATCTGTGCCGGGATTCTCTGAGCTGGACCTGAACGACCAGGTGTGTTGAAAAACTTCAGTTCTTCTTTAGAAACATTGAGAGTTCTTTAATGAATTTCATGTATTGGTCAGGTGACGCTGTTAAAGTACGGTGTTCATGAGGCGCTCTTTGCCATGTTGGCGTCCTGTATGAATAAAGACGGCCTGCTGGTGGCGTACGGCAGCGGCTTCATCACCAGAGAGTTTCTCAAGAGCTTACGGCGGCCGTTCAGCGACATGATGGAGCCCAAGTTCCAGTTTGCCATGAAGTTCAACTCCCTCGAGCTGGACGATAGCGATCTGGCCTTGTTTGTCGCTGCCATCATCTGTTGTGGAGGTATGAAACAAAAACCCTTGATTCATGTTTCCTTGAGCTGATTTTCTCTCTCATCTCATGTTTGTAGATCGCCCCGGTCTGACGAACGTTCCTCACATCGAGCGAATGCAGGAGAGCATCGTGAACGTTCTTCAAACACATCTGAAGAGCAACCATCCTGACAACAGCTTTCTCTTCCCCAAACTCCTGCAGAAACTGGTGGACCTCCGTCAGCTGGTGACAGAGCACGCTCAGTTGGTTCAAGAGATCAAGAAGACAGAGGACACGTCGCTCCATCCATTACTACAGGAGATCTATAGAGACATGTACTGATGTCTTCAAGATTCTGCTCAAATCATGTCCTGAAATGCACAGATGGGAACGTTCTCTGAACATTTATAAGTTAAGGCGATCGGTTTGTGTGTTTGTGAAAATTAAGAGAAACTGTGACAGTAACCACGGCGTCATGCAACAATATCACTGTTGTATTCATCCACAGTGGATTATTGTACCACAGACACCAGAGTCGCTTTCACAGGAACTAATGAAAAGGTTCTCAAACATGAAATCAAGCACTGGGCAAACAACACACGGAACTTCGATAGACTAGACTTTTTATTTCATCAGTTTCACAAGCTTATGACTCTCAAAACTCATCAGAGATCACTGATGTGAGATTATACCTGCTCTGGAGTTGTGTAGGGTCATGTTTTTATCCATCTGTGAATGCAATAAATCATCAGATCTGTAACCACAGATCAATATCAGATCATTATCAGACATAGACAGAAATCTACACAAGTATTCTGCTCAATTCTAAAATGGGAGGATGGGACAAAATGAATATGATATTTCTGTATAAATATGCAGAATTGTGCAGAGGATTTTTACATAACTGACATTATTGAGCAGAGCATTATTGTGTCTAGAAGTATAAAATAATGACATAATTTTGACTTTGATGTTTAACCTTCATCAATTTTAGTTCCTCATACAGACGCAAAACTCATGTTGAGACTACACTTTTAAAATCTTTTCTTTGCTTTATGAGATCTCTAGCTCTTGTTGAAAAGGAATGAACGGGTCACTTCACAGCTCACTCGGGTGTATGAATCTTTATTCATTTCCTTTTCCCTTCCTACAGAGAGATGATCTTAAAACTGTTCGATATATTTTGGTTTTTACTGGAGTCAATGCAGTTTTGTAAGCCTGTAAATAATGTCCATTTGTTACTCTTTGGGCTGGTTTTGATAACACTTTCTAACAGCTCAGAATTATGATCATTTTGTCTTTTTATACAAATATAAAAATAACTTTATGAATATAACAGATACTGGTGAAGATGTAAATATGAGAAACACAGACCCAGCAGAAGATCAGATAATCCCGCAAGAAACTTTTAATATTTCCACATTCCAAGATTCCCAGAATGAAATGAGCTGATGCACAAATGCATTCGGTAACATTATGAATGTGATTAGACTTCTATCATCAGGGAAGATTTTAGGGATACAGCACTGATGTCAGAATCAAAGGAAATGTGTTTGTATCCTATTCAGCGGATACCTCAATACATAGTGAATACATATGAAATCTTTAATGTGCCATAAATTAAGAAGATCTGAACCTGATCTTGAGCCAGGATATGTTGATATAATGTACTGTGTTCTCGTGGTCTCAGGTGTGATCTACGACTGCCATGTGATAGAAATCAAGTCGAATATTTCTCTGTGCACTCCCTGATGTGTCTCAACATGCTGTCAGGACATTATATATGCAGTAAAACACGTGTGTTTCTTTTAGGTTCCATGCTTGCAGTAATGTTTAATGTGACAAACATCAAATCTCTCAGAATGTACTGAATTTCTATTTTTAAAGCTTACCGTATCCTCCATACTGCACATGATGTTTTGTATACTGTATGTAGATGCAGAATGCAACGTTAAACTTTACTGCGGCGTCAGTGCATGTTTTATTTTTGATGGATGTTATCAAAATCTGTCGTTTTTGGTCCAATGGAACGTAAACTCTCATTTTTGGTTGACCATATCTGTTTCACTGGAAAGGGTCACATTTGCAATGATTGTGAGAAACATTGCTGTGGTTGAATATTGCACATTCTACCCTATATACCGCAGAAATAGTTTGAGAAGTGTGACACAAACTGTGTGTCACAGTCTTTATCTGTGCCTTACATGAAGAATGCTTGTGTATGAAGGTGAATGGTGTTGTATGCTGAATGATATTTGTTTTGAAGCGGATGATTGAGTGATTTTAAAAACCACTTTCATCCGTCCTGTATTACTAAATGCTCTCATGTGTCTGAATGTGTTAACTGAGCAACTGTATGCCTGTACATAAAGTATTGTTTTATGGAGTAATAATAATATCCAGCAGTTTATAAGTAGAAGGGATTGAATTGTTTGGTTTCAGGGATTGGTGTCTCGGTCTTCCTGTAGTCCCTAGAGCTCAGGTCACAGTAAAATACTGCTCTGCCTTTCTAATAAATGCTTGATTTTAAGAAGCAGATCATTCTATTAGCTATTGGTTATTAATATAATGCTGCACAAAATGATGTTTGTTTTATGATGACTTCATTACTAGACAAATGTTTGCCCT
>CM065660.1:4793222-4798222 GCA_033220385.1 Triplophysa yarkandensis
ATGTGATTGTTTTATTATTGATCATGTGAATAATGTTTTATCATTGATCACGTGAATAATGTTTTATTATTGATCATGTGATTGTTTTATTATTGATCATGTGAATAATGTTTTATTATTGATCACGTGAATAATGTTTTATTATTGATCATGTGAATAATGTTTTAGTATTGATCATGTGAATAATGTTTAATTATTGATTATGTGAATAATGTTTTATTATTGATCATGTGTATAATGTTTTATTATTGATCATGTGAATAATGTTTTATTATTGATCATGTGAATAATGTTTTATTATTGATCATGTGAATAATGTTTTATTATTGATCATGTGAATAATGTTTTATTATTGATCATGTGAATAATGTTTTATTATTGATCATGTGAATAATGTTTTATTATTGATCATGTGAATAACGTTTAATTATTGATGATGTGAATAATGTTTTATTATTGATCATGTGAATAACGTTTAATTATTGATTATGTGAATAATGTTTTATTATTGATCACGTGAATAATGTTTTATTATTGATCATGTGAATAATGTTTTATTATTGATCATGTGAATAATGTTTTATTATTGATCATGTGAATAATGTTTTATTATTGATCATGTGAATAATGTTTTATTATTAATTATGTGAATAATGTTTTACTATTGATCATGTGATTAATGTTTTATTATTGATCATGTGATTAATGTTTTATTATTGATCATGTGAATAATGTTTTATTATTGATCATGTGAATAATGTTTTATTATTGATCATGTGAATAATGTTTTACTATTGATCATGTGAATAATGTTTTATTATTGATCATGTGAATAATGTTTTATTAGTGATCATGTGAATAATGTTTTATTATTGATCATGTGAATAATGTTTTATTATTGATCACGTGAATAATGTTTTATTATTGATCATGTGAATAATGTTTTAGTATTGATCATGTGAATAATGTTTAATTATTGATTATGTGAATAATGTTTTATTATTGATCATGTGTATAATGTTTTATTATTGATCATGTGAATAATGTTGTATTATTGATCATGTGAATAATGTTTTATTATTGATCATGTGAATAATGTTTTATTATTGATCATGTGAATAATGTTTTATTATTGATCATGTGAATAACGTTTAATTATTGATGATGTGAATAACGTTTTATTATTGATCATGTGAATAACGTTTAATTATTGATTATGTGAATAACGTTTTATTATTGATCATGTGAATAATGTTTTATTATTGATCATGTGAATAATGTTTAATTATTGATCATGTGAATAACGTTTTACTATTGATCATGTGAATAATGTTTAATTATTAATAATGTGAATAATGTTTTATTATTGATTATGTGAATAATGTTTTACTATTGATCATGTGAATAATGTTTAATTATTAATAATGTGAATAATGTTTTATTATTGATCATGTGAATAATGTTTAATTATTGATCATGTGAATAATGTTTTATTATTGATCATGTGAATAATGTTTAATTATTGATCATGTGAATAATGTTTTATTATTGATCATGTGAATAATGTTTTATTATTGATCATGTGAATAATGTTTTATTATTGATTATGTGAATAATGTTTTATTATTAATTATGTGAATAATGTTTTACTATTGATCATGTGATTAATGTTTTATTATTGATCATGTGAATAATGTTTTATTATTGATTATGTGAATAATGTTTTATTATTGATTATGTGAATAATGTTTTATTGTTGATCATGTGAATAATATTTATTATTGATCATGTGAATAATGTTTTACTATTGATCATGTGAATAATGTTTAATTATTGATCATGTGAATAATGTTTTATTATTGATCATGTGAATAATGTTTTACTGTTGATCATGTGAATAATGTTTTACTATTGATCATGTGAATAATGTTTTACTATTGATCATGTGAATAATGTTTTATTATTGATCATGTGAATAATGTTTTATTATTTATCATGTGTATAATGTTTTATTATTGATCATGTGAATAATGTTTTATTATTGATCATGTGAATAATGTTTTATTATTGATCATGTGAATAATGTTTTATTATTGATCATGTGAATAATGTTTTATTATTGATGATGTGAATAATGTTTTATTATTGATCATGTGAATAATATTTATTATTGATCATGTGAACAATGTTTTATTATTGATCATGTGAATAATATTTATTATTGATCATGTGAATAATATTTATTATTGATCATGTGAATAATATTTATTATTGATCATGTGAATAATATTTATTATTGATCATGTGAATAATGTTTTATTATTGATCATGTGAATAATGTTTAATTATTGATCATGTGAATAATTTTTAATTATTGATTATGTGAATAATGTTTTATCATTGATCATGTGAATAATGTTTTATTATTGATGATGTGAATAATGTTTTATTATTGATCATGTGAATAACGTTTTACTATTGATCATGTGAATAATGTTTAATTATTAATAATGTGAATAATGTTTTATTATTGATTATGTGAATAATGTTTTACTATTGATCATGTGAATAATGTTTAATTATTAATAATATGAATAACGTTTTATTATTGATCATGTGAATAACGTTTTATTATTGATCATGTGAATAATTTTTAATTATTGATCATGTGAATAATGTTTTATTATTGATCATGTGAATAATGTTTTATTATTGATCATGTGAATAATGTTTAATTATTGATCACGTGAATAATGTTTTATTATTGATCACGTGAATAATGTTTTATTATTGATCACGTGAATAATGTTTTATTATTGATCATGTGTATAATGTTTTATTATTGATCATGTGAATAATATTTATTATTGATCATGTGAATAATATTTATTATTGATCATGTGAATAATATTTATTATTGATCATGTGAATAATGTTTTATTATTGATCATGTGAATAATGTTTAATTATTGATCATGTGAATAATTTTTAATTATTGATTATGTGAATAATGTTTTATCATTGATCATGTGAATAATGTTTTATTATTGATGATGTGAATAATGTTTTATTATTGATCATGTGAATAACGTTTTACTATTGATCATGTGAATAATGTTTTATTATTGATCATGTGAATAACGTTTTATTATTGATCATGTGAATAATGTTTTATTATTGATCATGTGAATAATGTTTAATTATTGATCCTGTGAATAATGTTTTACTATTGATCATGTGAATAACGTTTTACTATTGATCATGTGAATAATGTTTAATTATTAATAATGTGAATAATGTTTTATTATTGATCATGTGAATAATGTTTTATTATTGATCATGTGAATAATGTTTAATTATTGATCCTGTGAATAATGTTTTACTATTGATCATGTGAATAATGTTTTACTATTGATCACGTGAATAATGTTTTATTATTGATCATGTGAATAATGTTTAATTATTAATAATGTGAATAATGTTTTATTATTGATCATGTGAATAATGTTTTATTATTGATCATGTGAATAATGTTTAATTATTGATCCTGTGAATAATGTTTTACTATTGATCATGTGAATAATGTTTTATTATTGATCATGTGAATAACGTTTTACTATTGATCATGTGAATAATGTTTAATTATTAATAATGTGAATAATGTTTTACTATTGATCATGTGAATAATGTTTTATTATTGATCATGTGAATAATGTTTAATTATTGATCCTGTGAATAATGTTTTATTATTGATTATGTGAATAATGTTTAATTATTAATAATGTGAATAATGTTTTATTATTGATCATGTGAATAATGTTTAATTATTAATAATGTGAATAATGTTTTATTATTGATTATGTGAATAATGTTTTATTATTGATCGTGTGAATAATGTTTAATTATTAATAATGTGAATAATGTTTTATTATTGATCATGTGAATAATGTTTTATTATTGATCATGTGAATAATGTTTAATTATTGATCCTGTGAATAATGTTTTACTATTGATCATGTGAATAATGTTTTATTATTGATCATGTGAATAACGTTTTACTATTGATCATGTGAATAATGTTTTATTATTGATGATGTGAATAATGTTTTATTATTGATCATGTGAATAATGTTTTATTATTGATCATGTGAATAACGTTTTACTATTGATCATGTGAATAATGTTTTATTATTAATAATGTGAATAATGTTTTATTATTGATCATGTGAATAATGTTTTATTATTGATCATGTGAATAATGTTTTATTATTGATCATGTGAATAATGTTTTATTATTGATCATGTGTATAATGTTTTATTATTGATCATGTGAATAATATTTATTATTGATCATGTGAATAATATTTATTATTGATCATGTGAATAATATTTATTATTGATCATGTGAATAATATTTATTATTGATCATGTGAATAATGTTTTATTATTGATCATGTGAATAATGTTTTATTATTGATCATGTGAATAATGTTTTATTATTGATCATGTGAATAATGTTTTATTATTGATCCTGTGAATAATGTTTTACTATTGATCATGTGAATAATGTTTTATTATTGATCACGTGAATAATGTTTTATTATTGATCATGTGAATAATGTTTTACTATTGATCATGTGAATAATGTTTTATTATTGATCACGTGAATAATGTTTTATTATTGATGAAGTGAATAATGTTTTATTATTGATGATGTGAATAATGTTTTATTATTGATCATGTGAATAACGTTTTACTATTGATCATGTGAATAATGTTTTATTATTGATTATGTGAATAATGTTTTATTATTAATTATGTGAATAATGTTTTACTATTGATCACGTGAATAATGTTTTATTATTGATCATGTGAATAATGTTTTATTATTAATTATGTGAATAATGTTTTATTATTAATTATGTGAATAATGTTTTACTATTGATCACGTGAATAACGTTTTATTATTGATCATGTGAATAACGTTTTACTATTGATCA
>CM065660.1:4803222-4805722 GCA_033220385.1 Triplophysa yarkandensis
TAGTGTTTGCGATTCACATCAGTGTTTGTGATTCAATCCAGTGTTTGTGATTCAGATCAGTGTTTGTGATTCAGATCAGTGTTTGTGATTCAAGTGATTCAGATCAGTGTTTGTGATTCAGATCAGTGTTTGTGATTCAGATCAGTGTTTGTGATTCAGATTAGTGTTTGTGATTCAGGTGATTCAGATCTGTGTTTGTAATTCAGATTAGTGTTTGTGATTCACATCAGTGTTTGTAATTCAGATTAGTGTTTGTGATTCACAACAGTGTTTGTGATTCAGGTGATTCAGATCTGTGTTTGTAATTCAGATTAGTGTTTGTGATTCACAACAGTGTTTTGTGATTCAGGTGATTCAGATCTGTGTTTGTAATTCAGATTAGTGTTTGCGATTCACATCAGTGTTTGTGATTCAATCCAGTGTTTGTGATTCAGATCAGTGTTTGTGATTCAGATCAGTGTTTGTGATTCAAGTGATTCAGATCAGTGTTTGTGATTCAGATCAGTGTTTGTGATTCAGATCAGTGTTTGTGATTCAGGTGATTCAGATCATGTTTTGTGATTCAGATCAGTGTTTGTGATTCAGGTGATTCAGATCAGTGTTTGTGATTCAGATCAGTGTTTGTGATTCAGGTGATCAGATCAGTGTTTGTGATTCAGATCAGTGTTTGTGATTCAGGCGATTCAGATCAGTGTTTGTGATTCAGATCAGTGTTTGTGATTCAGCGATTCAGATCAGTGTTTGTGATTCAGATCAGTGTTTGTGATTCAGGTGATTCAGATCAGTGTTTGTGATTCAGATCAGTGTTTGTGATTCAGGTGATTCAGATCAGTGTTTGTGATTCAGATCAGTGTTTGTGATTCAGGTGATTCAGATCAGTGTTTGTGATTCAGGTGATAAAGATCAGTGTTTGTGATTCAGATCAGTGTTTGTGATTCAAATTAGTGTTTGTGATTCAAATAAGTGTTTGTGATGCAGGTAATTCAGATCAGTGTTTGTAATTCAGATTAGTGTTTGTGATTTAGATCAGTGTTTGTGATTCAGGTGATTCAGATCAATGTTTGTGATTCAGATCAGTGTTTGTGATTCAGATCAGTGTTTGTGATTCAGGTGATTCAGATCAGTGTTTGTGATTCAGATCAGATTTTGTGATTCAGGTGATTTATATCAGTGTTTTTGATTCTGGGGATTTAGATCAGTGTTTGTGATTCAGATCTTTGTTTGTGATTCAGGTGATTTATATCAGTGTTTGTGATTCTGGGGATTTAGATCAGTGTTTGTGATTCAGGTGATTCAGATCAGTGTTTGTGATTCAGATCAGTGTTTGTGAGTCAATTTGTGACTGTTCCTGAAACTGTTTCAAAAAAATGTTGTTTCTCACTTCTAGGAACCTCATAGTTGCAATGTCACTCTTGCACTTCCTCTATTTTACTTTCAAAGCTCAAAGTATTACTAGAAAATCATCTTTCACAAGATTCTCTATGATTTATGTAAAGTGTCAGACTTTAATCTACTTTAAAGGAACTTTGTGACCTCGTTAGGTAACCAGTTGTGGAGTTGGACTTGTGAGCAATAGGTGTTGGTTTGAATATCAGCAGAGAAGAGTTTCTGCCAAATGAATAATTGTAAATGAAAATGTCATTAAATCAACAAATTTTTGAAGTTTCTTACATTTATTATAAACTCCTTTCAGTTTTAAGATTACAAAATCTGTCAATAATTTTAATGGATTTAGGGCTCTCAATAAACATTAGAACACATGTAAACGTTAATCTGAAGTAAATGTGATTTTGATTCACTTTATCTTAAACATTGAAAAGCAGAAATCTTTGCTTTTAGTTTTTAGTTTCAAATGACTTTAAAGCAACCTTTATTCACACTGAACCTGTTATTCACTTTATCTTTGGAATGTATCTAATATTTAAATTACTTCAGCTGTATGTTGATTCACTCGTGATTTTTTAAATGCAATGTAAATATTGTATATGTTAAGAAATACATTGTCAAAACTGTCATGCCAATAAAGCTAATTTGGAGAGAGAGAGAGAGAGAGAGAGAGAGAGAGAGAGAGAGAGAGAGAGAGAGAGAGAGAGAGAGAGAGACCAGAGAGAGAGAGAGACCAGAGAGAGAGAGAGACCAGAGAGAGAGAGAGACCAGAGAGAGACCAGAGAGAGAGAGAGACCAGAGAGAGAGAGAGACCAGAGAGAGAGAGACCAGAGAGAGAGAGAGACCAGAGAGAGAGAGAGACCAGAGAGAGAGAGACCAGAGAGAGAGAGAGACCAGAGAGAGAGAGAGACCAGAGAGAGAGAGAGAGAGAGAGAGAGAGACCAGAGAGAGAGAGAGAGAGAGAGACCAGAGAGAGAGAGACCAGAGAGAGAGAGACCAGAGAGAGAGAGACCAGGAGAGAGAGAGACCAGAGAGAGAGAGACCAGAGAGAGAGACCAGAGAGAGAGACCAGAGAGAGACCAGAGAGAGAGACCAGAGAGAGAGACCAGAGAGA
>CM065660.1:4808222-4814592 GCA_033220385.1 Triplophysa yarkandensis
GGAGGCGGTGGAGGTCTCGTCCGTCCCCGACTTCTACAGCAGATCTCTCCCGGGAAAAAGCCCAGCAGCCAATGGGGACTCAGATGGACATCAGCATCAGCAGCATCACATTAATCACATTAATCATCATCATGATGAAGATGTGAGTGTAAATCACAAGTGTGTGATGACACAAGACACATCACCACAACATCACAGAACAACACACAACACTGATGGTGGGTCAACTTTTGTGTAGTTGTGTCATTGTGTTGCTTTAAATATGTCTGTGATTGTGTGTTTGTGTGATTGTGTATTTGTGTGATTGTGTGATTGTGTGTTTGTGTGATTGTCAGTTTGTGTGATTGTGTGTTTGTGTGATTGTGTATTTGTGTGATTGTGTGATTGTGTGTTTGTGTGATTGTCAGTTTGTGTGATTGTGTATTTGTGTGATTGTGTGATTGTGTATTTGTGTGATTGTGTATTTGTGTGATTGTGTGATTGTCAGTTTGTGTGATTGTGTGATTGTGTATTTGTGTGATTGTGTGTTTGTGTGATTGTGTATTTGTGTGATTGTGTATTTGTGTGATTGTGTATTTGTGTGATTGTGTATTTGTGTGATTGTGTGATTGTCAGTTTGTGTGATTGTCAGTTTGTGTGATTGTGTGTTTGTGTGATTGTGTGTTTGTGTGATTGTGTGATTGTGTATTTGTGTGATTGTGTGATTGTGTGATTGTCAGTTTGTGTGATTGTGTGATTGTGTATTTGTGTGATTGTGTGATTGTGTGTTTGTGTGATTGTGTGATTGTGTATTTGTGTGATTGTCAGATTGTGTGATTGTGTATTTGTGTGATTGTGTGATTGTCAGTTTGTGTGATTGTGTGATTGTCAGTTTGTGTGATTGTGTATTTGTGTGATTGTGTATTTGTCTGATTGTCAGTTTGTGTGATTGTGTCATTGTGTATTTGTGTGATTGTCAGATTGTGTGATTGTGTATTTGTGTGATTGTGTGATTGTCAGTTTGTGTGATTGTGTGATTGTCAGTTTGTGTGATTGTGTATTGTGTGATTGTGTATTTGTCTGATTGTCAGTTTGTGTGATTGTGTATTTGTGTGATTGTGTGATTGTCAGTTTGTGTGATTGTGTATTTGTGTGATTGTGTATTTGTGTGATTGTGTATTTGTGTGATTGTGTATTTGTGTGATTGTGTCATTGTGTATTTGTGTGATTGTGTATTTGTGTCATTGTGTATTTGTGTCATTGTGTATTTGTGTGATTGTCAGTTTGTGTGATTGTGTATTTGTGTCATTGTGTATTGTGTGATTGTGTATTTGTCTGATTGTCAGTTTGTGTGATTGTGTATTTGTGTGATTGTGTGATTGTCAGTTTGTGTATTTGTGTGATTGTGTGATTGTCAGTTTGTGTGATTGTGTATTTGTGTGATTGTCAGTTTGTGTGATTGTGTGATTGTGTTCTTTTACATATGTCTACATGTGTGGTTGTGTGTTTGTGTGATTGTGTGTTTGTGTGATTGTCAGTTTGTCTGATTGTCAGTTTGTGTGATTGTGTTCTTTTACATATGTCTACATGTGTGATTGTGTGTTTGTGTGATTGTGTGTTTGTGTGATTGTGTATTTTTGTCTTTGTGTGATTGTTTTGCTTTAAATATATCTACATGTGTTTGTTTGTAGTTGTGTTGTGTGTGATTGTGTTGCTTTACAATGCATTGCCATTGATTTGCTCTCGGTTTTAGAGTTAAATCATTGAACTAAAAGTGTTGTTGAATTGCGTAAAGAAAGGTTGTGTTGTATTCATGTTGAAGATTCTAAACGTTGTGTACTTTCAGACTCATTGTGTCACACTAACGCACACACACGTGTGTAGATGAAGTCTGCCGGACGCCCAGAAAAGCCAAAAGACCCAGAAGACACCCGAGGCCGAGCCCGACATGAACACACAGAGGTGAAACTTCTTGTCTTCTTACTCAAGAATGCAACACAATCACATGTTTAATGTCTTGAAGACTTTATTCAAACTAAAGTTATGAGTATGTTTAATGTCTTGAAGACTTTATTCAAACTAAAGTTATGAGTTGGGTTTCAGTGTGAGGATGTGTAGAGAAATGTTTTGTTTGTGTGTTATTCTGTGAAACACAGAAGAGAGTGTGTAAAGGGTTAAAGTTGTGCGCTTACTACGAGAGCTCGGGTTTCCTTTAGAGTGAAAAACATGTTACACGTCAGCAAGACTTCAGTGTTTACACCTGAGCCTTTCATTACACAACACACACACAAACATTTCATCTCATACATCAATGATCAGAACACGTGTGTTTATTAAATCTATCGTAGACATGTGTTTGTACGTTTACACTCATGTGACGTAACCTTGTGTTGTTGGGACTTCAGTGATGACAAATCAACACGTGTGTGTGTGGGTGTGTGTGTGTGTATGTGTGTGTGCGTGAGCCTGTGCGTTCGCGTGTGTGATATATGTAAGGTTTGTTGACATCATTGGAACATATCCAATAGTTTAACAGATATAACAGGAGGGAACGGAAGTGTGAGTGTGTAAGTGAATTGTCGTGTTTTGTGTGTATAGAACGATGTGTTTGTGTATGTCTGATTCTCTCGTGTTTCTCCCCACAGGACTGAAGATGTCAGTGCTTCATGAATGAGTTTGTTGGAGGCAAAGATCAGAATGATATGGAGCAATGTGTGTGTGTGTGTTTTATTGTGTGTTTGTGAGCACGGACACACTACACGTGTGACACTCGAATCCGTCGTGTCTCAGCAGTTGATGTAGCAGTGTGCAAAAACATTTTTTGCTCATTTTTTTCTTTTCTTACTACCTGTGTATATAAGGATATATTTGATGTTGTTTTTATCTGTAGCACATAATTAGTATTATGTTTTATGATTTTTCTGGAGTTTTTGGTTTGACTTGAAGAGCCGTGTGTAGATTATTTCCAGAATGCTGTTTATATTATTATAATTCTTATTCTTATTATTTCCAGTTTTGAAGGCAGTGTGTCTTGTTTTCATAGAAATGTTTTGGTACATCCGTCTTTGTTTTGTTTTGTTTTGTTTTGTTTTTCCGATTATTGAACGTTCTGAGGTCAAACCTTGTAGCATTGAGCAGTATTAATGCCAGGCACTTCCAGAGGCTTCTGCCTTACTTAAATTATTTCTGTCTTGATCATCTGTCTTATGAGTGACATTTTCTACTGAGATTTTAGTTTTGTTTGCATTGATCGACTCCATCGCCCTTGATTATGTTTTTGTGTGTGTTTGTGTGTTTAAGGAAAATCTTAAAGGAAAAAAACTCTACCAGTAGATTCTGTGGTGAAACCGATGCATAACTGTATTTATAGAGAAAGTAAATATTAATATTTGAACAATGTACACGGCCTGTGTATTTGAGCAAACCATGTACCTGTGTACATAACTGTAAAAACACTGAGAAGATTAAAACTAACTTATTTATGTCAAAACCTTTTCCTTTGGAATTTAAACATGGGCTTTTTCGGTCGGGGTTTGAGTCCTATTTTTGTAAATTTCGTATTTTTTGGGTAGTTTTCTTTTTCCCGGTTTGCATCTGTAATATAACTTTAACAAACTGTAAGAGGTTGCACACTGAGCCCGATTAAAACATTTGAGAAGTGATTTCGTTGTTAACGTGTGTGGTTCTGATAAGTGCTACAGTCTATTAAAAGAGAATAAATTTTAATTAATTTATAAATGATGTTGGTTTTATTTGTATGACGTTGATCTAAACCCTCAAATGTAAAGCTTCTGCATGAAAACACATATACAAACTGTATATATATATCTGTTTTTAAAGATCACTTTTAAGATGTTGACCTTTGGTTGTCTTTATGAATCAGTGTCCGTGTGTTTCACACAAACCGTCATTGGGTGCGGTCGGTCGGCACAGGTGCACTTCTGCTGGTTTGTCATCCCAGTTGTGCATTGTACTTTATGAACAAACAGACATCCCTGAATAACAACCTTTAACCAGTTGCTGCACCTGTTTAACATTTCCAGTTCCACTGCTTGACTCTAAACACTTTCATTTTAAAACCATCAAAAATTGAAACGGTTTAGAATTAGAGATTATTTCAACAACAAAAAGTAAAATCACAAATAGCTCAACACATGTATGTCTGTTGATGATTCTCCGTAAATGCTTAAAAAACAAAGTTGATACGTAGGTTAAATATTACCGAGCTATGATAGAAGCAAACGTTTTTCTGTGAATGTTTATTGCATATTTATTATATGTATATAAACTGCTTCCGTCAAAAGAAATCAAGAATTAAATGTCAAAAGCATTACTATTACCACATAAAAAAGATTGAATGAAGACCTGCATCAGATGTGTCAGACCGCAGGTGTTTGACCACAGTCACATTGTTTGGATTTGTATTGTTTACTTCACAGTTGAGAAGTTAAAGTTGTGTGTTGTGTTGTGTTGTGACGGAGAGTCATATTCAGACAAAGTAAAGCCACAGAAAAAGACGTCAGTCCTGTAGGGTTTGGGCGGAGGTCCATGACATCAAGTGACTCTTCAAATCTCCTCCTATAAGCTTTGAGGGAAGTCCATACTTTGAGAGAATAAAAACTCTTCAGGCCGTTCAGTGTGTTTTAAAGGCCAGAACGTAAATTTCCTCCTCATTGTTCTGTGGAAAGGATTTGAACGGCGGGGAACCCATTGAGTCGCAGGAACACGACCAATAAAAGTGAGGACAAAGTCTGGGGTTCCCCAATGTTTTTTTTTCATTCACTCGATTGTTATAAAAGTATTATAAAAGATAAAATCTAAAACATGAACTAAACAGTTTGTTTGCATGGAAATAAAAATACACTACATGCATTGAACGACATTTACATATAGACATTAAAGCTTTCTGTAAGATCAAAACTGAAAAAAAAACCATTCCAAAAGCAGATCAATTCATGTTTAGGTATTTAATTTTCACCTAATTCAGTGAAAAAAAACTATGTTCTAATACAACTTTCCCAATGCTAACAAAGTTGTTGTGTTTTTATATATATATATATATATATATATATATCTATTTTTGTATGCACCAAGAGTCTGAAAATAATTTCAACCAATAAAGAAGGCGTTAACTTTTGTTAATACACACAAAATATTAAACCAATTTCATTGTTCACATCAGAAAAAACTGCAAGACATAAATCTATAAAAATGTACTATGTGTGTATGTGTGCATACGTGCGTGCGTGCGTGTACGCAAATGAAGTCAAAGAGTCAGGTAGTTTATCTAATTTCCCGTGAAAAGTCTTCAGATCTGACTCAGGAAACTACAAAACTCTCACTTCAGCTTTTGAAAGAAAATACTTCTGTTTGTCAGAATAAAACGGAATCTGTGTTACAGTACACAAGCATTGCTGCCAAGAAAGTGTTTCGAAGAATATCTTTTTAAAGAATAAAAGTGAAGTTTTCAGAAGTTAGTAACACAGACATTGGTGATGTTGATTTCTTCACATGTATGCATTAATGCAATGAAACCACAGGCCTGCGTTCTGTTTCCTGTAAACATGAAGCTCAACTTCATTGAAATCTTTCAACTTCTCTCTTGGTTTCCTTTTATAACCACAACATACGTCATTACATCAAATTCTCAACAAACGTGTGACGACACACTTACAACCAACAGACAGAAAACCTAAACACCATCAATGAGCAGAGGTTCACTAACACAACAATTCCATAATAAAGTTTACACAATACAAACAAGTCATGTATATAAAGCGGACAAACATGTTTATTGTTTAGAGATTTTGCACACGAGGTCACATGCGCGTGGTCAAACACGTCGATCATCAGTCTCGCGCGGGTTAATCTGCTTAAGTCTCAAGACGCTGGGCCTGACCTTCACAGATCCTCTAAAATCCCTCTTTCTAATGCATGACGTTTAATAAACATTCCTGAGGATTATTAATATGATGAGATGGATGATTGACAGTTTATACGTGATGTTGAATTGAAGTTCAATTTTTGTTTCTCGGGTTTCAGTGGAAATGTTGGTAACGCAAGAAAAAGATGTGCATTTAAAGAACATGAAAAGTTACTCATGACGTAACGTTATTAAGAAAGCTTGTGCAAGATTTAAGACAGTTTTTCCAGGAAAATCCTGATAATCTTTGTATTCGTTGATTGTTTTAATGTTTTTCTTTGAAACCGGATGTTCCCGAAAGGCCCGGACCTTCTAAATTCTGCATATGTCACGAGCAGAACATCACTGTCAGTTGTTAAACATCGTCATTATTTTAAATTAAATGAGCATAATTATTAGACATTAGTATTAGTTCTCCTCAGGAAAAATGGATTTAACTGACTGTAAGAAATTGTAAAAGTCTTTCAC
>CM065660.1:4815092-4817592 GCA_033220385.1 Triplophysa yarkandensis
GAGAGTGAGAGAGAAATTCTTTAAATCCATCAAATCCATGACTTTTGTGATCCCAGCATTCATGAATTTTAGTACTAAAGATAATGATACATTATCTGAAAACTGAAAAAGGGGATTATAAAAAATAGGTTCTGTAACACCAAAATGTTCATCTTCATGTCTCAATATTTTAAAATAATTCCAAGATTTAAACACGCCAAGATAAAAACTGAAAGGTAAAGAATACATACTCTGTGACAAGGGCTTCTGCATTAAGAACAACTGTTTATCAACACCAAATCCTCCAACTTTCTTAAGTATATATAAATACATACTCCACCCAAGGCAGAGGAGCAGAACTATAAAAAAAGTTTTTTTATAGATTTTAACCTCATTGCCAATACTTTCGATTCTAAATGTATTAGTCCTTGTCCTCCCTCTGCCACAGGAAGATAAAGGATAGCAGGAGGAGCCAATGACAGCCGTCCAAAAAAAATTTACAAATGCTTTTTGCACTAGTAACTCTTTCGGAGGATCTAATCTTCTAGATTGTTTATCACCAAACATCTCCCCCTATAAGATAGATATGGTAGAATCCATCTCCACCTCTGAATTCTTGAAACTACCTTGTCACCTATCCCTTCCCAGTTCTTTTTTGTATAACTATTGGTCCCGAAAAAAAACCCAAGAATTTTAAATCCATCTCTGGCCCATCTGCATTGCTGCGGCACACTAGGAGGTCCTGCACCGAGCCAGTCACCCAAAAGAAAGGATGCGCATTTCTCCCAATTAACACGAGCAGATGAAGCTCGTTGATATTTGTTTAAGAAATAAATTAATTTTGTAACATCCTCTGAGTCATTTATAACTATTGTAACATCATCAGCATATGCTGTAAGTTTGATTGTATTTACACTGGGTCCATTATAAATATTAAAACCGCTTAGCTCCCTCCTAAGTGTTACTAATAAGGTTCAATAGAAATTGCATACAGAAGACCGGAAAGAGACACCCTTGTCTTATGCCTCTGGTTACAGAGAAGGGCCTAGTTAAAGAGCCATTCATCTTTAACATACTGTAAATTGCTGTGTATAACATTTTAATGAGGAATACAAAATAGGAACCAAAACCAAAAGCTTTCAGAGTTTTGAATAAGTATTGGTGATCAACCCTGTCAAATGCTATTTCTTGATCTAATGAAAGAAAACCAATGTCTAAATTATGCATTTTTGCCACAGTAATCATATCCCTTATCAAGAACAGATTATCAAATATTGTCCTTTTGGGAACACACAAAATGTTTGGTCCATATGAATGACTGATGTCATATATTTCTTCAGTCTGTTGTTCAGAGCTTTAGATAAAATCTTGAAATCAACACAAATTGGTGATACTGAATGCCAATTCTTCAGAGACCCAAGATCCCCTTTTTTTTGGAATCGATGTTAAACTTGCTCTTCGACAACTCAACGGCAGGGACCCTTGATTAATACACTCAAGAAATACATTGTATAAGTCCTCTCCAAATAGATTCCAAAAGGTTTTGAAAAATTCTGCTGAAAGCCCATCCATTCCAGGTGACTTCCCAGAACCCATTTCCTGAATAGATTGTGAAATCTCTCCAAATGTCAAAGGCCCATCCAGCTCAATACGTTCTTCTTCTGATAGTTTGGGTAGGTCATATAAAAGTTAATCAGTTGCAATATCATCACATAATCTGCACAGTATAGATCCTTATAAAACGAAAGAGCGTAAGATTGAATTTCCTGTTGGTCAGTTATCACACCACCACCTGTATTTTTAATTGATGAAAACTCTTCTGTTCCCTTGGCTTTTTTTCGAGACCAAAGAAAAATGAATTTGGAGCATCCATTTCATTCAGCTGTTCAAATCTAGTCCTTAGAAGGGCTGTTTTTCCTCTTTCTTCTAATAAATTCATTAAAAGGAGTTTATCATTTGCAATAGATTTGATAAAAAGTTGAGTTATTGTGGAACAGTCACTGCTCAGACCGAGGATATCTTGTTCAAGCGACTTCATTCTTGCTTTGAGCATTCCGGCACTATGGGCAGTGTACTGCTGGCAAAAAATCTTGATCTATGTTTTGCCAACATCCCACCATTGACTCAGTGACTGAAAATTACATCTCTCCTCTCTCCAAGCTTTCCAGAAAAGATCAAAGGAGTGAATAAAAGTCTATTATTATAATAAAGTCTATTATTAAAACGCCAGTGTGAATTAGAAGACTTAGAAAGAGACACAGAAACTTCCATAGACACATAGTGATGATCTGATAAAAAAAGATGGTGAAATCGAACTATTAATAAAACTACCCCTTTTACCCATGTCAACATAAAAGCGGTCCAGCCTAGCCCCTGACATTATATTAGAGTTCATTTTTAACCATGTGTACTGTCTGACTCCCGGAAATGCTTCCCTCCAAACATCAACTAAATTATGTTCAATAATTAGTTTCTTTAAAATCTCTGCAGAAGGATGGTGAGGTTAATCATGATTTCTGTC
>CM065660.1:4822592-4847592 GCA_033220385.1 Triplophysa yarkandensis
ATAAATCAGTAAAAAAGTTATTTGCATGGTTTCTCATTTCTTTTGGGTTAGTTGTTAAAGTCCCATCTGGTAGTTTCAAATGTAACATGAGTTTTCTTTCTCCTTTTCGCTCCAAGTTGAAGAATTATGAGCTCGGTCCATTTATTTCTCGTAATGAGGAAAAACCGGCTCTTGTCAAAGCACTTTTTGCTCTTTCATTGAACAGGGATGCCAAAGCAGTCTTTTTTTCTCTCAGTTGATCGCCGTCTTCTGAATTTTCCTCAATAATTCCTTCTTCGATTTCAGTTATTTCTCTTTCAAGTATTTAAATATTATTCTTTACAAGTCTATTTGAGTGGGCTGTGTAGTTCTGGCAAAAAAATCTTATTTTTGCTTTTCCAATCTCCCACCATTGCACTAAATCTTCATAGTCACTTTTTGTCTCTTGCCACTTAGACCAAAATAACCCAAACTTATCACAAAAAATAGAGTCATGTAATAATTTCAAATTAAAATGATGTGACTTTTTTAAGTTCATTTCAATCATGCACAAATGATTATCAGTAAAACCATTTGGAAAAAGTATTAGCTTTTAAAACTCTATTAGAATTATTTTTACTTACATAAAACCTATCCAACCTTGCAGCACTAATATGATCATGAGAGGCTTTAACCCATGTATATTGTTTTACTGTTGGGTGTTTCTCCCTCCAAACATCAGATAAGTTATCTTTCCTTATAATACTGCTTAATGAATTAGCCGACTGGGGATATGGTTCTTCACCGTTCCTGTCTAATGGAAAATCTAAGGTACAATTCCAGTCACCCCCAAGAACCATGTATGCATTATCAAATTTTTTTAATTCACTAGATAATTTTTTAAAAAATTCAACCCTTTCTGCTCCATTATTAGGTGAGTAAACATTTTTGAAAAGAAAGGGATATCCCATAAACTCTACCTGTACAATCAATATTCTGCCCTTATCTATCTCATAGGAAGAACTATTAGCATTATTAAGCCTCTTTGAAAATAGAATTGCAACACCTCCACTTACATTTGAGCCATGACTTAGGAAGATCCTACCCTCCCACCACATTTTCCATTCCACCTCATTACCCAAATCGCTCTGGGTTTCCTGTAAAAGAAGTATATCTATATGTTTTGTCTTGAATCAATTCATACAGAGCGGCTCTTTTACTGTAATTCCTTTCTCCATTAATATTTATTGTCCCTATTTTTATGCTCTCCATGAAAAAAAAGAAAAAAGAGAAAGACAAACAATCAGAAGAGAACAGAGAGAAGAAAGTACCCTTTGTAACTTAACCATTATGTATATTGCTTGTTAACCCATTCTTTCCCTTTCCGTAATTTTGTCACAAATTTTTTCAATCTAAATCTTTACCTACGGCTCAGTTCTTCTAATTCTACACTCTTCTGTGTTTTAACTGCTGATCTCACAAATCTTTCAACATCAGGAAAAAAACTCTTAACATCAAAAGTTTTTCCAAAAGTTTCATCCAAAAAGTCATTCATTTCTTTCACTAAGTATAACTGATCATCACCACTCTGAGAAATAATGTCGGACATTTCTGAAAGACTATCATCATCATCATCTATCTCCTCCATTTCATCATCCCTATCATCAGCCTCACCAGCACCTGTATGATCATTCCTGGGTCCAGTTTCATCTTCACACTGAGAAACATTCACCTCAGTTTCCTCAACTCTCTCACCATCAGTATCACAATTTTTTTCAATGTTTGCTTCACAGCTTACATCCTGATTATTCTGTGTTGCGTTCGTTTCTAATTCATTTTCCTAAGCAATAATCTAAGCTCCTCTCTACACTATCCTTCTCACCATCATTCTCTTTTGACCCGCTCGGTCCTGCTTTCTCATTATCTGACACATTACTTCCAGTGTTCGTTCTATGAGGGCACCCATTCTTTTTGTGTCCTATTTCATGACACTCATAACACTTTAAACTCCCGGTACTTGCATAGAGCATGAAGGACTTGCCTTCATAAAAAACTCGAAAGGAAATGTCAAGAACCGTTGAATCTAAAAACATAAACCCTTGTCTTCTAAAAGACGTGACATGTTTCAGTGACTCACAACCTAGTGGAACCATTTTAATTCCACTAGCTATTTTCCCATATCTTAACAATTCCTTTTCTATGTCATGATTTGGTATAAAGGGGGGACAATTCGAGATTGTTATACGGCTCGATTGAGACACCAGCGGAGAAATGACGGTATAAACGCCACTCACCCAAATGCAGCTCTCAACCAACCGACTAGTTAAATTCCGGTCCTTCAGAAAGACCACAACGGCTTTATTCATCCGTGAGGCCGAAACAATGTTATCATATCCCACCTGTTCGCCTATCGCCACAAGCAGTTCTTCAACTTAAACGCCGGTTTCAGGTACACATCTAACTCCATGGCGGAGTGAGATACAGAAGTCGCACCCTGTCGCGTGGGACCCCATCTCAAACACCCGCCAAACCGCTGAATAATAAACCTAATACTATCTTGGGAGAAAGAAGAAAAGACCGTGCGAAACTTACACAGCACAAACTTCACAATCGCTCTCATGACCACGCTCCACTCGCTCCACGACCTCGCGCATACGCACAGAGAGAGAGAGAGAGAGAGAGAGAGAGAGAGAGAGAGAGAGACCAGAGAGAGAGAGAGAGACCAGAGAGAGAGAGAGAGACCAGAGAGAGACCAGAGAGAGACCAGAGAGAGACCAGAGAGAGACCAGAGAGAGAGAGAGAGAGAGAGAGAGACTTTTGACTTTTAACACACTTTATTAACTAATTTTAAGCTCATTATAATCTCACAAATCAAAGTGATCAAGAACTATTTTAAAGTGAATAAATTAATGAACAAAATAATAATAAAAAAAGAAATACATAATGATGAAAAAATCCCATTTTGGATCACCAATTAAATGATATTTCCCCATCCTCACCTAGTGAAAGCAAGGCCCTGTTTACTCCCCATTTAGAATCAAATTCAAGTAAGTTATCAGTCGTTTGCAAAAATCTGTGCTCTAAAACACTCTGTGAAGATATAAAAGATGATTTCCTGTGCAGAACAAAAAGAACAACCCCCTGAAACATTCATATTAAACTTTGACACATGGCTGTTAGTGGGCAATGCACAGTGCATTATCCTCCACTGCAAATCACCAGACCGTTTAGGTAAAGGCGCCTTATAAAAAAGTCTCCAAGAAGGGGCAAGGCTTGATGACACAGATAAAAATTCTCTCCACTTTGTATCAATCCTGTTCTTAATCTCGTTAAAGTAATCAACTTTAACAGAAATTTGATAAAGGTCCTGATCCTCAAATACCTGGAAGTTCAATGCATGTAATCTAATAACTTCGACTTTAGCAGAAACAACCAGCACTGGAAGAACCTCCGGCCAGAAAACATGTTCCGAAAGTTCTGAAGTGTTGTTGGAAAAGCAGCTTTCAAGTAGCTTTTCAAGTTTTTTAGTTGGCGATGCTTAAATTTTTGAGTATTATAGCAAATTGTTTTGCTCAAATTGTTTTGTTTTGGTAACACATTTTTTAAGCAGTTTTTCTACCATTAAAGTTATGTTTATCTAATTATAAAATCTTACGTTTACTTTGATTAAAATGTTTAGTTCTGCAACTTTAAAATAGCAAGTAACTTATCAGTTTAAAGTTAGTTATACATTAAAAGGTGTGGAAGAAGAATAGAACCTTCGGAGAATTAATGTAGGACACTTCTTTATTGTACAAATTCACATTAAAACCATTTTAGCTGTTAAACAAATTACAGAAAAAAAAAATGTTCTCTAAAAACTGTGCCAAGTTTTTTAAACCGGCTTGTGCTTGTCAAACATTTAAAGTGCAACAAAACAAAAGATAATACACAAAACTCAACAGTAAAATTAACTAATTTAAACTAATTTAACTAATTTAAAATTAAATAATTTAAAAACGTTGTCTGTGTATGTGTTTGTTTGAGTGTAATTTAGGTTTCTAAGATTTTGCTGTATGTTAGAAGTGGTGTGCAATGGGGAAGAGTTATCGGCGTTTTTTTAGACTCTTATCGCGCGATAAAAAAAATGAATGATCGCCGTTAAACTCAAAGTTGGGTTGGGAGCTGCGTCTATACTACACAAGCTATGATGACCTTTCACCTTTGATCTTTTAGCGCGGATGTATACGTAACCAAATCCAAAGGTGGGGGCGAGAGCAAGTCTTATAACCCAGTGTTCCTCAAACTATGGGCCGTGGACCAGTGTTATCTGGATTAGATGGCGTTCTGGTCCTGCAGCATCAACGTAATATCTCTGTGATGTCATATCTCTGTGTGTCTGTGTCACATGGCCCCGCCACCTTGGCTTAACTTGATTCAACATTCTGTGTAAATCCTTCCCGAGTAAATGAGTTTTATTCTCTGTCGTTCAGTTCACAACTCATTTATTCACACACAGAGAGAGATCCAGTGTGTTTCACACTCAGTTGTGCGTTCACACCAGACGTGGATTGACACTACACACGTGTAGTTTGATGCTTGAACATTTAAGTTCATTCGCGCAGTAGGGAGGGGCTTCTGTCAGGGGGAGGGGCTTCTGTCAGCGGAACTCATCAACTTATCTTATTGTAAAATAAAGTGATTAAACTTCATGTGACAGCTTTATTTATAGTCTTAATATGTGTTCCTAGTCAATATATTCCTGTCTTTGTTTAAGAATAATAAAAGTATAATATGGATTTATAAAGCTCTGTATTTCCACATAAAGCCCTGATGAGTTTCTCCTCATGTTGGAAATGACGCGTTGGACGCGAATGAGGCAAATTGTAGACGTGAATGAATTTAAATGTTCAAGCGTCAAACAACAAGCGTCTGCTGTGAACTCGACATAAGGTTGTTTGCACCTTGTACAATGACTTACTTTTGGTCATTATTTGGGTAGCACACATATTCTGAATGCCTTCGGCAGAATTCAAATTAGCCATTTTAATCTAGATTAATTTAGATTAAACCACCCAGAAAGAAAGAACTACTCTTTTGCCAGATTATCAGCGAGGAAGATGCTTTCTAATAAACCTTAAGAGTGTTTTTTATATTGATTATGTTCTCAGTGGATCTAATGACAACAGTGACAACGTCAGCATAGGCCCAAATTCTCACAGTAACCAAATCTTGGGTTAACGGACACACTTATATACCACTAAGCTTGTTTCTTAATGTTATCAATAAGGGTTCGATAGCACGAGCATAAAAAATACCCAAGAGACCACAACCTTGCCGTGTACCTCTGCTGACTTTAAAAGGTCTAGTAAGAGAATCATTTATCTTTAAAATGCTAAAAATGTCAGTGTACAACAAATTAACATACGCAGTAAAAGATGGCCCGAAACCGAAAGCCTTAAAACACTTAAAAAGGAAGCTATGATCTACACCATCAAAAGCCTTCTCCTGGTCCAAAAATAAAAACCTAACGTCGAGCTTATTAGTCCTTGCAAAAGAAATCATATCACAAATCAATCAAAAATGGTCCTTTCCAGTATTACTGGTCTGTATGAATCATGGAGGATATTGTGGGATTACAAATTTTAGAATCTTCTTAAGATATTCAGATCCCATACTTAGACATAGCATAACATGAAATACTAAGGTATTGTGTACTTTATTTAGCATTTAATGTAACCAAGATGACATCAGACAAATGGTGATCTCAAACAGAGTTTGTAGCAAAAGGTTCCTGCCAGTTCCTCTTATTGTAAGTCAAATGAGCCTGATTACGGAGACTGTCACCTTGTGTTTGTACTGGCTTTTGGTGCCGGCTCCCTGGTCTTTGAGTAGTTATGATAATTGGATTAAGACTGGTGTAAGGGGGGCATTCCCTGAATACTTAATTTACGTGCTTTGTTTGGGACCATCACCCAGGTACCTAATCTCCATTTCTGGGCATTGCCCCCTAAATGTATAAAATACAATGCATCACTGCTTTAGAAAGACTTTTGATGACTGCAGCGCCACGCAGCGCGTTCTCAATAAAGAACTCTGCTGAAGATACCCAAGAGTCTCCTGGTCTTCGCTTCTGAGTTTCCAACAATATACAACATTTAATCCTGTTGCTTAGAGCCTTAGAAGTTGTTTTATAATCCATTCCAAGTAAGGAGACGAGACGCCAGTATCTGATGTCCTCAAGGTCCCCTTTCTTTGATAGCAGGGTGATCACGGATCTCCGTTCACTCAATGGTAACGTACCTATTTTTATGCTTTCAACAAAAAACAAATTCTTTCCAATGACAGGTTTATAAAGTTCTGCATGTAATCCATATAATCCCGGAGCTTTACCAGCAGACAGTTCTTCAACAGTTTAGGATAACTCCTCAAAAGTCAAAAGTTTGTCAAGCTTTGCTTTCTCCTCTTTAGAGAGATGAGGTACATCATTGAGAAGCAGGTCAGCCATTTCTTTGTCACATGGTTCACCTCTGTAAAGTTCCTCATAAAAACCCAGTGCATGTTTTTTTGATGTCATGTCCATCAGTAGCGTGTCCCCCTTCTGGATTTTTCAAACAGCTTAAGACTTTTCTATATGAAGTTTTTTCCTTTCTAAGTTAAAAAAAAGAAGTTGGAGCATCCATGTTATTAAAAATTAAAAATCTGGCATGAAGAAAAATCTTTTGTGCCCTCTTTTTCCAATAGATTCCGCAGAAGGAGCTAGTTGCGCTCCAAGGCCTCAGTCGCATTTGCAGGGTCTCCTTTTAAAATTCAGATGTAATAATTCTTGTTCAATCTGTGCCATTTTGTTGTTGAGGATACTTTTATTGTAGGATGTATATTGCTCACAAAGTAACTTAATTTGGGCTTTGCTAATGTCCCACCACTGACCCAATGACTTAAAATGTGTTTTTCTCTCTCTCTCTCCAGACCTCCCAGAAAAAAGTGAAAGAGTGAACAAAGTTCTGACCCTGCAACAGCTTGCAATTAAATTTCCAGACGGAAGGCTGAAAAGTGCTCTGTGCCGTGGTGACATTAACAGTCAGAAAGTGATGATCTGATAAAGTATTGGGAGAAATATTGCTGTTAAAAAATGTATCTCTTACCGTTTTCTGGATATAAATCCTGTCTAACCTTGCACCTGATACCATATTGGAGTTTATTTTCACCCATGTGTACTGTCTAACCTTGGGGTAAGATTCCCTCCAAACATCCACAAGATCATGAAATGTGACCAAAGACTGAAGCACGTCAGCTGACGGACTGTCATTGTGATTTCTATCTAAAGTGTGATCAAGAGTGCAGTTAAAATCTCCAGCTAAAACCAGTGTCCTATCATGAGAAACATCACTTAATGCCTTCTTAAGCATTTCAAAGAAAGAAATACGCTCCAAACCAGTGTTAGGCGCATACACATTAACAAAAGAGAAGTGAATACCATGAATTAAAACATCAACTCTCAACAGGCGACCAGAGATGAGCACAAAAACCCTCACAGGTTCATCTTTAAATTCAGGTGCCAGGAGAAACTAGAGCCATGACTTAAAATAACGTGACCCTTCCATTCACTCATCCGCTGAATCTGATTCTTGTCATCAGTGTGAGTCTCCTGGAGAAACACCACACCAGCAAAGTCTAAATGGTGCCATGGAAACAAAAATTAAATAAGCACTCAATAAAGCAAAGGTACAAGAAGTGGGCAGTCGTGGCCTGGTGGTTCGAGTCTTGGGCTCGTGATCCGAAGGTTGCTGGTTCGAGACTCGGAACCAAAGGCAATACCTCGACTGAGGGGAGACTCTTGAGCAAGGCACACTGCTCCCCGGGCACCGCGGCATGGCTGCCCACTGCCCTGGGTGTGTGTTCACAGTGTGTGTGACTTACAGGATGGGTTAAATGCAGAGCACAAATTCCAAGTATGGAACACCATACTTGGTAATACGTCACTTCACTTCACTACAGTGTGTGCCTTGACCTTCACAAGAATGTGCCCAAAGTAAACATATTCACCATTTAGCCTGTAGTTATAAAGAACTCCTAGCATTACTGAGGAGTTTTTTCAAACGGTAACGTTTGGGATTGCCAAGCTCATCAAACGTAGCCTTTCGCATAGCCACAGTACAAGATACCACAAACAGTTTTAAATCTGGGAAACATGATTCAATTTTGGGTTTGTGAAGCCCTTTGGTAACATCAAGAAAATGATTGATTTGTTGAAGAGAATGATATTTGCTCTTACCTCCAGAGGCAGGATCTAAATCCGTCAAGTTAATATCAGTTATGCCAGTCTCATCAATTTAAATCCATAAACTCCTGAGAGGTGATGCCATCCTGACTCTCTGTCACTGATAGTTTATTGAGGTGTTTGTTAGGCATTTAACCATTCACTCAACTCGTGATTCAATGTCATTCACCATACTGATCTCACAATTCACCATTCATTCTTAACAAAGTGACCTTTATTATTGCTCAAGATCATTTCTTTGTACAATTACAATGTCTTTTATATCCAATGACATAGCATAATCGCAAAGTTAAAGTCCAATATTAAATTAAAGTAAGTAGTGCGGTCAGTCTCTTCTACTAAATACATTAAATACAGAAGAATTCTTCTTTTATTTTATTTGGTGATGGGGGTCGTATGTTTAGCGATTAAAAGATTTCTTATCCAGTTAATGTTAGTTGGTTTACAATAGCTTGTTAAAAGTGCACTGGAACCAACACACCAAACTAGTTTTCAATGGGACAGGTCCCAGGTGAGGAAAACTAAAGGTAAAACTTTTCATTTCTTTATAAAAAGTAGTGTTAAGATTTTTTTGTCCATTTTGATGAAAAATATAAACCACAAACTGTTTAGATTGATGGCAAAATCTGAAGATCTTTGTGTTTCTTTGTATTGTATCCATGAAGTTGACTTTCTTTGCATATTAAGTATGAAAATAACCTGCTCATAATAACTTAACAACATTTACTTAAACAGATACACACAATGATTCTGTATAAATGTTATTTATGACTTCAGAGTGCACGTCAGAAGTGATGTGTCCATATATTATTTATTCATTTATTAATATTGCTACAGGCTTTCATTTAAACTTCGAAACCTTTTTATTCAGGTATGGAAGCTTGTTTTGCGTTACTGGTTACGCACACTCATGCGTCTATACCACTGCGTAGGCTTATTATATAAAACATATTAACGATGAATTAATTCATTTTGGTCATTAATTTAAATGTTAATCAATTATGTGAATTTTTTCTAAATTCTGTTCATCTGTGTCCATCTTCATCAGTTTCTCGGCCCTCATCCAAAACTGATCAAACCGGTGAGATGTTCCTTAAACCCTTAAATATTCCGACAAAACAAACGACCAATCTAGGTGTCAATCATGAGATCGGACACTCATGTGTTAAATAGCTCAATTATCTGAAAGCAAATGGTAATTTAAAATAATTTTCTCTTCTTGTGACTGAAAACCAGGAATTCTCATAAGAAACGGTGTTATATATTTTTATTGAGATGCTTATTAATGTGAAGCGTGTAAAGATACTTTTTAAAGTTTGTTGTGACTTTGTAAAAATGAATCTCTTTGATTTTTGTTTCATACAGTTGAATGTTAATAATGTTTAATTTTTTTACCTCTCATTGAAGTATATGTTTGGTTTCCAACATCGAGAAGTGTTGCGGTGTGGTCGCTTATTGATCGCCTCAGAATCTCAGGATGAGCTCTACTATGACATGATTGAGTGAAAGCGTTTTGACCCAGATTACATCTGAAATGAACCATTTTCTCAAATGCTTTGTGATGGAAAACTGAAGAATAACATCAGGTCAGTATTTGGTTAACAGCGATGTTCGAGCAGCCTTGTCATGGCGGACATACACTTTTAAATCCGGAGATGCTGACGATCGCAAACAAGCAAGTTACGACCTAAGGAAATCCATCAGAACCGCTAAAAGACAGTACAAAACCAAGGTCTAAGATCAACTCAACACCAATGATGCACAAACTATGTGGCAGGGCATCACAAACACTACAGACTATAAAGGGAATAAAGCAGCTAATGTGAACATCGCTGCCTCTCTGCCGGATGAGCTAAATAACTTTTAGGCTCGTTTCGAGGCTCACAGCCCCACCCACACAGAGAGAGTTGCTCCAGCTGCTGCAGGAGATGTGACGGCACTCTCCATTTCTGCCGCGGTGTAACTCGATCCTTCAGACGGGTAAATATCTGTAAAGCTGCGGGTCCTGATGGAATCCCATAATACTCAACACTGGTGCTCCTCAGGGCTGTGTTCTCAGCCCACTCCTGTACTCCCTGTACACACACGACTGTACAGCCACGCACGCTCCAATGTCATTGTCAAGTTTGCTGATGACACAACCGTCATAGGCCTGATCACCGACAACGATGAGATGGCCTAGAGAGAGCAGTTGAGCACCCTGACTAAATGGTGTCAGGAGAACCACCTCTCACTCAACACTGACAAGACCAAGGAGCTGGTGGTGGACTTCAGAAAACGGAGCAGAGAACACACACCCATCACTATCGGCGATACACCTGTGGAGCGGGTGAGCAGTTTCAAGTTCCTCGGCGTCAACATCAGCGAGGATCTCACCTGGTCCATTTACACCGACTCGGTGCTGAAGAAGGCACAACAGCGCCTCTTCTTCCTGAGAAGGCTGAGGAAGTTTGGCATGAGCCCCAGCATCCTCAGAACCTTCTACACTTGCACCATAGAGAGCATCCTGACGAGCTGCATCACTGCCTGGTTTGGTAACAGCACTGCTGGCAACCGCAAAGCTCTGAAAAGGGTTGTGCGAACCACCAGCCACATCGTCGGAGGTGAGCTTCCCTCCCTCCAGGACATCTACACCAGGCGATGCATAAGAAAATCCCGGAAGATCATCAGGGACTCCAGCCTCCCATCTCACAGACTGCTCTCTATGCTGCCCTCAGGAAGACGTCTCCACAGCATCCGCTCCCGCACGAGTCGCCTGAGGGACAGCTTTTTCCCTCAGGCTATCCGACTCATGAACAATCAGAACTGATACACCCGCAGCACACTCCCACATACAATATGTCACGAGTTTATAACCGGACAATATATACACACTGCACTTTATACAATAGTCTACCAATTATAACTGTACATCATCCTATGCAAAACTACTTACTGAATCCAGATTACGTCCACTCTGCTGCACCTTAGCATATTTCTATGCACCTCTTTGTGTACATAATGCAGAACGTGCACACTCTGTGTTTAGTGTTTAATGTCTAGTGTTAAATGTATGTATGTGCACACTGCGTTGAATGTTTCGACTGCAAGTTTTGTCCAATAGTACACTGTGTGTATTGATTATATGTATGTGCATATTGCACACTGTCCTATGTTGAACTCTGTATTATACGTTATATGTTTACTGTACTGCAATCTTTCTGGAGCAAGCTCCCAAGAATATCACTCACCAGGGCACATGTGCTGTTATTGAGAAATTTAAAGCAGGCTTAGGCTGGAAAAGGTTTCCCAAGCTTTAAACATCCCACTGTTCAAGCGATCATTCAGAAATGGAAGGAGTATGGCACAACTGTAAACCTACCAAGACAAGGCCGTCCACCTTAACTCACAGGCCGAAAGAGGAGAGCGCTGGTCAGAAATGCAGCCAAGAGGTGATGGTGACTCTGGACGAGCTGCAGAGATCTACAGCTCAGGTTTGGGAATCTGTCCATAGGAAAACTATTAGTCCTGCACTGCACAAAGTTGGCCTTCATGGAAGAGACTCAAGAAGAAAGCCATTGTTTAAAGAAAACCATAAGAAGTCCCGTTTGCAGTTTGCCACAATCCATGTGAGGGACAAAGCAAACATTTGGAAGAAAGTCCAAAACGCTGTGTGGCGGAAAACTAACCCGGCACATCACTCTGAACACACCATCCCCACTGCTAAATAAGGTGGTGGCAGCATCATGATCTGGGGTGTTTCTCTTCAGCAGGGACAGGGAAGCTGGTCAGAGTTGATGGAAAGATGGATGGAGCCAAATACAGGGCAATCTTGGAAGAAAACCTCTTGGAGTCTGCAGAAGACTTGAGACTGGGGCAGAGGTTCACCTTCCAGCAGGACAACAAGCCTAAAGAAAAAGCCAGGGCCACAATGGAATGGTTTAAAACAAAATCTACCCATTTGTTAGAATGGCCCGGTCAAAGTCCAGATCAAATTCCAATCAAGAATCCGTGGCATGATCTGAACACTGCTGTTTACAAACGCTGTCCATCTTATCTGACTGAGCTGGAGCTGTTTAGCAAAGAATGGGACAGAATTTTAGTCTGTAGATGTGCAAAGCTGGCAGAGATATACAAATATATATTAATATATATATATATAGAGACATATAAATCCTATTAATGTAATGTTACTATTATTAACATTGTGTTGTAAAACAATTGTGTTGTCATTTGATTACTAACAAAAGAACCACAAACATGTAGCACAATCCCTGTGGGAACACATTTTTGTGGTAATGTGAGTTTAATTGAACTTTGATCATATACAGAGGACAAAATATCAATAAGGTTTCAAAGATCTTTATAAACTAACTAATATGCAGCCAATAACATCTGACCATAATTGAACAAACAGTCAAAAGAAAGACACTGGGAGGGAAAGAGAATGTGTTGTGTTGTGTGGCAGTGAGGAGAGATTGTGGGTCTCCTGCGAGTTGAAGAACTTGAGTTTATTTCACCAGTGGTCTGGTTTTATCATCATCTCCACACTGATGAGCTTTATACTTTTTCACTTCAGCCATGTATTTAGTCCAAGCGTCTCCTTTCCCCGCCTCCGCCTGAGACAAACACAAACATTCATATCATCAAACCTTCAGATCTGACATGTAAAATACTCTACCTGTGAAATATAAATGTTATATCTAATATAGCAAAGAGAAAGGTATTTCTTTATTTCTTCATTTGGTAGAAGCTTTTATCCATAAGGGAAGTCATGGTCTAGTGGTGAGAGACTCCTAACTCTAGCGTTGTGGGTTCAAGTCTCTGGCTCATATCATATCATGAGCACCACAGCATCAATGACTGCCCACTGCTCCAGGGGTGTGTGTATGTGTGTGTGTGTGTGTGTGTGTGTGTGTGTGTGTGTGTGTGTGTGTGTGTGTGTGTGTGTGTGTGTGTGTGTGTGTACATTTTGGATGGGTTTCAGTTACACAGTCAGGCTTCACCATTCTTTCAAGAAAAATATTTCATAAAAAAATTACATTTACATTTATTCATTTAGCAGAAGCTTTTATCTAAAGTATCTTACAGTATTATACAGTGTACATCTATCACTGGAGAGTAAACAGATGTAAGATGTCTTCAAGAACACTTCAGTAATTATCTGCTGACACTGAGATTCAAACCAACAACCTTCTGCTTACAAGACCAACTCTCTAACCACCAGAACTCAACAGAAAACAACAGACACACCTGAACACAAAAGATACAACTGACCCACCTGACATAACAAAACACAACTGACCCAACAGAATACAACAGAACACAACAGACAACACTGAACACAAAAGACACAACTTACACACCAGAACACAACAGAACACAACTGACCCACCAGAATACAACAGAACACAACAGACAACACTGAACACAAAAGACACAACTTACACACCTGACATAACAAAACACAACTGACCCAACAGAATACAACAGAACACAACAGACAACACTGAACACAAAAGACACAACTTACACACCAGAACACAACAGAACACAACTGACCCACCAGAATACAACAGACACACCTGACACAACAGAACACAAAAGAACACAAAAGACACAACTGACACACCAGAACACAACATACACACCTGACACAACAGAACACAACTGACCCACCAGAATACAACAGACACACCTGAGACAACAGAACACAACAGACAAACCAGACACAACTGACCCACCAGAAAACAACAGACACAACAGAACACAACAGACACAACTGAACACAAAAGACACAACTGACACACCAGAATACAACAGTCACAACAGACACAACTGACACACCTGAACACAACAGACACCTGAACACAACAGACACAACTGACACACCAGACAAACCTGAACCCAACAGACACACCTGAACACAACAGACACACCTGAACACAACAGACACACCTGAACACAACAGACACACCTGACACACCTGAACCCAAAAGACACACCAGAACACAACAGACACAAAAGACACACCAGAGCACAACAGACAAACCAGACACAACAAACACACCAGACACAACAGACACACCAGAATACAACAGACACACCAGACACACCAGAATACAACAGACAAACCAGACACAACAGACACACCAGACACAACAGACACACCAGAATACAACAGACACACCAGACACACCAGAATACAACAGACACACCAGAGCACAACAGACAAACCAGACACAAAAGACACACCAGACACAAAAGACACACCAGAATACAACAGACACAACTGACACACCAGAATACAACAGACACAACTGACACACCTGAACCCAACAGACACACCTGAACAAAACAGACACAACTGACACACCAGAATACAACAGACACAACTGACACACCAGAATACAACAGACACAACTGACACACCTGAACCCAACAGACACACCTGAACACAACAGACACACCTGAACACAACAGACACAACTGACACACCAGACAGACCTGAACACAACAGACACACCTGAACACAACAGACACACCTTAACACAACAGACACACCTTAACACAACAGACACACCTTAACACACCTGAACCCAAAAGCCACACCAGAACACAACAGACACACCAGAACACAACAGACACAAAAGACACACCAGAACACAACAGACACAACAGTACATAACTGACACACCAGAGCACAACAGAGCACAACAGAAAAACCAGACACACCAGACACACCAGACACAACAGACACACTAGACACAACAGACACACCAGAGCACAACAGACACAAAAGACACACCAGAACACAACAGACACAACAGTACATAACTGACACACCAGAGCACAAGAGAGCACAACAGAAAAACCAGACACACCAGACACACCAGACACAACAGACACAACAGACACACCAGACACAACAGAGCACAACAGAAAAACCAGACACAACAGACACACCAGACACACCAGAATACAACAGACACAACTGACTCACTTGAACACAACAGACACACTAGAACACAACAGACACACCTGAACACAACAGACACACCAGAACACAACATACAGACCTGAACACAACAGACACACCAGAACACAACAGACACACCAGAACACAACTGACACAACAGAACACAACAGACACACCTGAACACAACAGACACACCTGAACACAACAGACACACCTGAACACAACAGACAAACCTGAACATAACAGACACACAAGAACACAACAGACACACCAGAACACAACAGACACACCTGAACACAACACACACCTTAACCCAAAAGACACACCTGAACAAAACACACATCTTAACCCAACAGACATACCTGAACCCAACAGACACACCTGAATACAACAGAAACCTGAACACAACAGACACACCTTAACACAACAGACACACCTGACACACCTGAACCCAAAAGACACACCAGAACACAACAGACACAAGAGTACACAACTGACACACCAGAGCACAACAGACAAACCAGACACAACAGACACAACAGAACACAACAGACACACCTGAACACAACAGACACACCTGAACACAACAGACACACCTGAACACAACAGACACACCTGAACCCAACAGACACACCTGAACACAACAGACACACCAGACACCACAGAACACAACAGACACAACTGACACGCCAGAACACAACTGACACACCAGACACACCTGAACACAACAGACACACCAGAGCAAAACAGAGCACAACAGACAAACCAGACACAACAGACACACCAGAATACAACAAACACAACTGACACACCTGAACACAACAGACACACCTGAACCCAACAAACAGACCAGAACACAACAGACACACCTGAACACAACACACACGCCAGAACACAACTGACACACCTGAACCCAACAGACACACCTGAACACAACAGACACAACTGACACACCACACAGACCTGAACACAACAGACACACCTGAACACAACAGACACACTTTAACACAACAGACACACCTTAACACACCTGAACCCAAAAGCCACACCAGAACACAACAGACACAACAGACACACCAGAACACAACAGACACAAAAGACACACCAGAACACAACAGACACAACAGACACACCAGAACACAAGAGACACAAAAGACACACCAGAGCACAACAGACACACCAGAATACAATAGACACAACTGACACACTTGAACACAACAGACACACCTGAACACAACAGACACACCAGAGCACAAGTGACACAACAGAGAAAACAGAGAAAACAGAAAAACCAGACACAACAGACACACCAGACACAACAGACACACCAGAATACAACAGACACACCTGAACACAACAGACACACCTGAACACAACAGACACACCTGAACACAACAGACACACCTGAACACAAGTGACACAACAGAGAAAACAGACACAACAGAAAAACCAGACACAACAGACACACCAGACACAACAGACACACCAGAATACAACAGACACAACTGACACACTTGAACACAACAGACACAACTGAACACAACAGACACACCAGAGCACAACAGAGAAAACAGACACAACAGAAAAACCAGACACAACAGACACACCAGACACAACAGACACACCAGAATACAACAGACACAACTGAACACAACAGACACACCTGAACACAAGTGACACAACAGAGAAAACAGACACAACAGAAAAACCAGACACAACAGACACACCAGACACAACAGACACACCAGAATACAACAGACACAACTGACACACTTGAACACAACAGACACACTAGAACACCAAAGACACACTAGAACACAACAGACACACTAGAACACAACAGACACACCAGAGCACAACAGAGCACAACAGAGAAAACAGACACAACAGACACACCAGAATACAACAGACACAACTGACACAAGTGACAGATAATAAAGTCTCACCTCTGAGTCGAGTTTCTGTTTCTTGGCCACCATTCCGGTCTTGAGGGTCAACCGGGCTCCTCCTCTCCGCTTGCCCACCTGAGTTAAGGGAACACACTGAGAGCGTTACACGAGCTTTGGGAAGCGACCAGGACCCGAACAGACCCATTACTGTTGTGTAATCAAGTGTGTGTGTGTGTGTGTGTGTGTGTGTGTGTGTGTGTTACACTAATACAACGGCCCACTGCCATTCAAAGCCCCTTACAAAGTGAGTCACTGGACAGGGCTTCTTGTCTTGTGAGGATTGGCCAGCGGAAGCATTTCTCTTCGTCTTCTCTTCTTCTCCTCCGGCTTCTCTCTTTCTTCTCTCCTCTTCCTCCATCTTCTTCTTGAACATCTCCAGGAAACTTCCGTCATTAGCGAAGCTGTTCGCCGCTACAGGAGCGTCGTGAGCCGGACTGCTGCCTCCAGAATCCTCGCCGCTGCTGCTGGAACTCTGATGGAGGTCAGGAAGGTCATGATGGAGGTCATGATGGAGGTCATGATGAAGGTCAGGATGATGATGATGATGATGGTCGTCAGGTTCCTCTGATCTCTGATCTCTATTCTCCATCTCAAATCTGAATCTAAATATTTTATCTCTGTCGTTTAATGTTAAGATTTCTCGTGTTGATTTAATAAAGAAGTTTATTTTAATGAAGTAAATTAAACGAGGACTAATATATGATAATAAGAGAACTTAGCGTAGAGAAGCGTAGGTCGTGGCGTCTACAGTCGTTACCAAACACATCCGGAAACACACAAAAAATAACACAATTTATACAAGAATAAGACCACGTGCGTGTTTATAAGGTCAGATCTCGAGACTGATGATTAATTCATTATATAATCGCCGTAAATTATGAGTTTTACTTCACAGAGGTTTGTTTTGTTTCAGTGTCTGTCCGCCATGCTGTCTCTCTCTCTCTCTCTCTCTCTCTCTCTCTCTCTCTCTGTGTGTGTGTGGCAGTGATGCGCTGCTGCTGCCGCCTGCAGGCCGGAGGAGGAACAGCAGCGACTCTAATAAAACTCATTTATAAAGTTCTTGTCAAACATGAAATATTAATTCTGCTTCTTAAAGTTTATTTATTATGACTGACATGATTTACATACTTGACATTTGCTTATCTGTGGATTTTCTTTCCATTTAAATAGACCTGAAATGTAGAAAAATGCAATGTTACACTATAATGATTTAATATGATATTTAGAAGAAGGTGTAAATGTTTTCTTTAGGTTATTATCTGAAATGTGATGACGTCAGCAGCCTGAGATCAAGCCTGTTTTACTCCATACTGCTATTTCTCCCAAACTTTATATTGTGTCTGTGAAAACTCATTGGTCTGTAAAATAAAGCTTAAATACTAACAGTGACCGAGTATGAAATACTTCAACAGGACATGGACAGATCTGAATTAAGTCACCATATAAACCAATAAATGATGTTATATACTCATACAACCTTCTACATGTGCTGTGTCCCTGGATTGTACATAATATTATTTATAAAACATACAAAAACATATTTAGGATTTTATTTTTCAGAAATGTTCATACATAATTTGAATTATTTAAATGAAAAATATGTATTCCCTTAATGTTCACACACATGTATATGCATATGGTGAGTTTTATTAATAGGAAGTTACTATGCACCTAAAGACACAAAAGTTTTATTATGGGAACTGCTAATTATGCAAAACCCATATTGTAAACTTACACAAAAAGCACACACATCTCCCACATGATATATTTTGTACCAATAATTTTATTGCATTTGGTTATCTTCTATTATAGTGCAAGGAGTAGGACAGTGAGAGAAGAGTGTCCTGTACTGACCCTCATCAAACCACCAACAACACGTGTGATTGAAAGCAACTTCTTAGAACTCATGAACAACAACAATGAGAACACATCAACGAAACTTCACAACTTCAGCACCAAACACACAATTAACAGAATCAACTCTGATGAGATGTAAAAACCTTCATGGTCATGGACTTATAAGGGTCAAAAATATACCGTAGTGTTGTGACCAGTGTAGTGTCCATCATTCACCTCGCTTAGCAGCAAACTTTAGAGATGATAAATCAAATAAACGTCATAAAATGATAAAACAGCAGCAGTTTTCATGTCTGACAGGCAACCAAAACATTTTTGTAGTTCATCGGCCATTGAACTAGTGTCCAGCATATCGACTTCACATTCATTCGTAAAACAAAACAGCTAACACAGAATCATCTTCAGTTTTCAGCTCTTCTACTATAACACAATATGGAAACATCATATATAGGACTGTGAAGTAGAATTAAAGATGATTCTAATGGATTGCTGAAGCTTCAGAAAGGCACTCATTGTTTAAAGTTACGAGTCGTACCCTGATAATCATAAAGAACTATACATTAAAAACCCAGCACTGCTTCATTCACCTCCTCCAGATCGCCCTCATAAGACACTTGGACACTAAAATACAACAGCACTCTCTCCAGACACTTACACTAAGATTAAAACAAGGAAAATCAAACAAAACATCATTATAAAACATAAAACATAAAGAGATTAAATACTAGTATCCTCTAAACTCCAGGGACAGACTCATGATATTCTATATACTCAGACAGAGAAAGTGCTAAAAGAGAAATATACTCCCTCCCATTAGACCACTGAAACTGATGTGTGTTTTCAGAACTCAGATCAAGACTAAATCAGTCAGTAAGGACGGCTGTGTGTGTGCATGTGTGTGTTATCTAGGCTGGAGACGGGTCAGTCCTCTCCGAGCTTGTGTTGACTGTCTCTGCTGTGCAAGGAAAGACTGAGCTGGACCCGGACCGGAGCGCTCTCCAGCGACCTTCTGATGAAGAGCCATTCCCTGAGACACACAAAGAGAAGGAAATTAAGGAAACTGCTGTGAGGCTCAAACTGCTGCAGGAACTGAATAAAAAACAAATAAAAGTCAAAGTAAAGTTTTCTCACCATGTTGTACCAGGCAGAGATGATGAGCTTCTCCTCCTGATCGTGTCTGGAGCGAGACCTCTCGAAATCATTCTAAACACAAACACAAGTGTTATGATTTAACACAAAAAAACAGAATGACAATTTCACACAAAGGGAAGCGTGTTTATCACCTCAAGGTGTTGTAGCTTTCTGTCTTTCTCTGACAGCTGATTCTTCAGGGCTTGAACTTCAGCAGGAACAGAGTTATTCTTCTGTTTAGGATCCAGAGTTTTTATCACCTAGAACACATGCGCACATGCACTCTGAAAACCACATGAGAGGATTTTGCTGGTGTGGTTTAGGGGTTTAGTGAATATTCCTTGTTCTGGGTATAAGGCTTACGGTTTCTAATTTAGGGTCATTCTTTGGTTGTGGTTAAGTCTATCAGAACGTGAGCATGTGTGTTTGTGAGTGAGAGAGAGATCTGACCGTGCGAGCTTTCTCCACGTATCTCTTGTATCGGTCCTCCATGCGTCTCATATCTTCATCTTTCTTCTTTAAGATCTCCTGAAGTTCATCAATCTTCTTGGCCACTGAAACACGCACACACACACAGCAGTTTAGGTTTGAATACTTTTTGTTAAATAACATAAAATTAAATCAGTTTCATGCATGTCAGCTATGATCAAGCATTGTGTGTTTATGCGTGTATGTCACTCACTGTTACTATCCACACGTGGTTCTAGATCATCGATAACCTCTCGTTTTTTTCTGCAGGTCAGAATGAGCCTCATGAAGCTTCTCCCTGCAAAAACCATCACCACCTCTTAACACTTAAATGATGTCATAAAAACAGGATCTTCATGATGACAGAGCTTAGCACAAGGAGTTTATATGAGCACATAAGGTTTGTTTTTGTGCAAATATTCTCACTCACAAATGTTCCTCCAACTTTTTCTTTAACATCGATGACTGTTGAGAGAGAAATTATGAATATTAATGGTCTGTTGTCATGGTCACATACTGTAGAGCTCACTCACTCACTCACTCACTCACTCACAAAACATAAAACACAACACTGATCACTGTCCAATCAGAAATCAGACAGGATGGATTTACTTACAATGACCTGATGAGGCAGACGGTCGGTCGGTTAGGTGAGGGCGGCGGATATAAACAGAGTAGTTGTTAATTTATCACAGCAAACAGTTTAATGATTATCATTAATCAGAGAGTGCGAGAGAGAGCGAGACAGAGCGAGACAGAGAGCGAGAGAGAGAGAGAGAGAGAGAGAGAAAGAGAGAGAGAAAGAGAGAGAGCGAGAGAGCGAGAGAGAGAGAGAGAGAGAGAGAGAGAGAGAGAGAGAGAGAGAGAGAGAGAGAGAGAGAGAGAGAGAGAGAGAGAGAGAGAGAGAGGACCAGAGAGAGAAAGAGAGAGAGAAAGAGAGAAAGAAGAGAGAGAGAGAGAAAGAAAGAGAGAAAGAGAGAGGGAGAAGAAAGAGAGAGAGAGAGAAAGAAAGAGACGAGAGAGAAAGAGAGAGAAGAGAGAAGAAGAAAGAGAGAGAGAGAGAGAAAAGATGAAGAGAGAGTGCGAGAGAGAGAGAGAGAGAGAGAGAGAGAGAGAGAAGAGAGAGAGAGAGAGGAGAGAGAGAGAGAGAGAGAGAGAGAGAGAGAGAGAGAGAGAGAGAGAGAGACCAGAGAGAGAGAGACCAGAGAGAGAGAGACCAGAGAGAGAGAGAGAGAAAGAGAGAGAGAGAGAAAGAGGGAGACCAGAGAGACCAGAGAGAGAGAGAGAGAGAGAGAAAGAGAGAGAGAGAGAGAGAGAGATACATCAGCAGTGATCAATAAAACATAAAACAACAAATCTGTCTTTGAGTTGAAGTCAACACTGAATGTGAACAACTGTAAATAGAATTATTGTGTAAAATCCAGATGTTGCAGATATCCACAGGGTTACAGTGATGATTATTTGAAGGTGATTTTAATCTTATTTGATTTAAGATGTCAGGAATCAGTTTTTAAATGAATTAAAAAGAAGATCCTGATTATACTGACATCTTCAGATTTGCTGTCCTGCTCCTGTAAAGCTCTCTGTAGCTCTTCAATCTGAGACCGTAATTCTGATATCTGCTGCTGACTCAACCTGACACGAAAGAAAGAGAGAGAAACACTTATTTAATATATTTAACACACATATGCGTTCAACATGTGGCATATGATAGTAAACACAACACACGCATACACACGCAAACACACCTGTTGTGTGTCTCCAATGTATTGCGGGAGCGGTTGTGATTCCTCCAGTTGATCTGTAGCTCTTCCAGTCGGAGTCTGTATGATTCCTCCTGAACACACATTATCTTATTCTCCTGCTGTAGACGCACAACTGTCTCTCTGAAACAAAAACACAGAAAACACACAACATTTCCTTGAAAATGTGATGTCCATAAGCTTCAGATCAATCAGATATACAAAATCTACAAACAATAAATTCATTAAAAATAAATTACACACTACTATTTTCCCAATTTACAGCTAGAATAGAAGAGGATAATAACCTTTTAAAGCTGAGGTGTTCTTGGTCTTTTAAGTCATTTGGTGTGTGTCACATTAACTGACCTTAACTCAGCCGGCATGATCTCAGACGCCAGACTCCCAACAGCCCCTGAATCTCCAGCCAAAGAATCTACAAATCACAATCACACACCGCTCGGTCAGTGAAGAATTGGACAGAATTTGAGTAAACGCTAGAAGATGTTGATGCAGGCCATGTGTTTATGGTAACTGTGACATAGTTTTTGACCTGTAAAACACTGCTGCATGACCTGAGCACATCTCAGTTCTTCAGTTGTCTCTCTCAATGCGTCTCGCTCGCACATCAGTTTCTATAAACACACATCAACCATCTGTTTTCATGCTACTGGTCAAACAAACACTCAGAAGTGATGTGATATTCTGTACCTCTTTCTCTTTCAGAAGAGTCTCATATTTGTCATTGAGGTTCTTGTACTCAAACTGCCATTTCTCAGCTTTCAAGGCCTCAGCCGAGTGTTTGGCACTGAGCTCATGCGCCTGTCACACAAAAACGTATTTATAGAGTGGCTGTTTTAATATAACACAGTGTGTGTTAGTGTGTGTGTGTGTGTGTGTGTGTGTGTGTGTGAGTGCTTGCGTGCGTGCGTGTGTTTGCATGTGACCTGTCTCTTGTAGGTATCCAGCTGCATGCGGATGGCGTTTGCTCTGCGCAGCTCCTCCTCCAGTTCACAGGTGCGCTGCATGTACATGTGGTTTCTCTCCTCCAGCAGACGCACCTGTCTCCGCAGATCTCCCAGATCCTCTAGCTTACGCTTGTACGTGTCCACCATCGCCTCCAGACGACTTACACGGTCAGACGAGTGCCTGAGAAACATGAGAAAACAAAAGTAAAGATGAGAGAAGCTTCAGTCTGACTCACCTGTAATGCAGATGATATGCAAAACAACAACAGCTTTCTTAAAGTCACGGTTCACTCAAAATGAAAATTCGGTCATCATTTATTTATGCTCATGTCACGTTAAACCTGTACTAAAGAATATATTTTAAACTATGTTTATTATCAACTCCACTGACCGCAACTATGTCAACACAAAACCATCATGACATTTCTCAAAATACCTTCTTTTGCATTATTCTGAGGAAAGCATCTGAATCTTTGTGTCACTAACCTCAGAACGTCCATCTCATCTTTGAGGGACTGAGCCTCCTGAGCGAGGTTGGTCATATCCTCATTCCTCAGCTGAAGATCTACCACCTCACGCTGCAGAACATCAAATCTAACCTGCAGGTCATCACGACTGCTCTCCAGCCTGCACACATACAATACAACACAACACAATGGTCACTATAAAAACCCAGATTTCATTCGCAGCTACCGGTATGGAGTTATTCTGGAGGCAGAACTACAGAGGGCCCCAGCAAGGAGCTCCGCAAGGGGCCTCATACCTGTCGTTCTCCTCCTGCAGATGCTCCATCTGACTCTGCAGCAGCAGCAGTTTCTTATTGGTGACTGTAGAAGAGACATCAGATGGCTCGCAGCGAGTTAGATGCTCACGCAGGGACTGAAGCTCCATTTGTAGAGAGGATTTCTCCTCTTGCAGCACAGACACCTGTAACACACACAAAATCCCATGAAAACACAATCCAAATCATACCGAACAAATGAATTTCACAGGAGAATCATCACAGCATCATCCATCTCTCTCACCTGCTGCTCGAGATCCCTGCGGCGCTGAGATGAGTCGTCTGGATCATCTGTCTCTTCACTCAAAAAATAATATTTCCTGGACTAAAGTGTGACATGAGAAAAACATAGATAGAGGACACACACATCAAAAAGTCAACAAGTTAAAAGAATCGTAGAAAATTTAGTTAAATATGTAACCAGTACTCTATGCACCCGCACGCGCACACGCACACACACACACACACACACACACACACACACACACCTGAGAGTCAAAGTCGTTGTACGTCTCTGGAGATCCAGCCTCCACAGGTTCTTTGGTGAGAAGCTGACAGACAAAACAGACAAATGTCTGTCAAATCAAAATCATCACAACATTTACACTAACCTACCAGAAACAGAGCATCCTATAAAGCTGTGTGACATACTATATACCAAATATACTTTACTTATCTTTATACTTATATATATATATATATATATATATATATATATAGGCTGTGTGTGAAACTTCACTTGAGATGAATCAGAGTTGTGATGACTGTGTGTGCTTTTACCTCCTGAATGGCCGTCATGACCACATGTTGAACAGATTCTTCTAGAGTCATGATCTGCTGAATGTGTTCTGTAGGGAAAAAGAGAACTTTAACACCCAACATGACTTCTCTGTCATTAAAGTGAGTGAATAAAAGAAATTTGTCCTCT
>CM065660.1:4852592-4857592 GCA_033220385.1 Triplophysa yarkandensis
CAACCATTCTTAATAAGTCATATCCTAGAGAAGCCTGTTGCTATGGCGTTTCTGGGGTATTCACAGTTAACCCTTGGATCTAGATCTACATCTTATTGATTTTTTAAACATCTCACATTAAAATGAAAAACTGACTGATACGTATTTTACAATAGGTCAAGAAATGACCAACAGTGATATTTGTCTCTTATTCATCACAATAACATATATCATATAAAGCTATTCAACACAATTATGTCTTCACTGGATTTTAATGCTGAAAGGATGATAAATTCAGACTTGTTTTTAAGGATAGTGATATGAAGAAATGGATAAGCATCAGTGTTCAGTGTTGTTGGAGATTGAACAGATGATTTATGGTCTTGTAAAGATGAAGAATGTGGTTAATGTTTGGATGGTGCCAGCTCTGAGCTGATAGGAATGTTGGCACGTCTCATCAGAGCTGGCAGCTACACACCACATGAGGCACAAACAACATTACTAAATGTGAAAGAGAGAGAGACTCCAGACGTGAGCTCATGACAGACGGGACTGCCTACAGGTGTGTGTCCACCTCACATCTACACAAAATTAAGATTTACAACCTTTGATAAGAATCAGACAGACATGACATGATGATCTGAGATGCTGCAGAAGAAAATAAACACACTGTGAGTTTGAGCTGGAACATGATGTGACAACATCACAACATGTTCAAATGTTCACACAATCAGTTCAATTTAGTTTGATAAAGTTCTTCAAAAAATCAGAGTTGTAAAGTTCTTGAGTATTTCTACAATGTTTATACCTGGAACATTTTAGTTCCTTACAATAAACCAATAAATGTAAAAAGTGAGGTAACACAACATAAATGATATGCTTTATATAAAAAATGTCCCTTAATAAAAAACTTAAGTTACTTAAAGTTAATAGTACTTCTTCAACATTTATAAATGTTACACCTCTACCTTTTTTCAAAGAGAGACACTTTAATAAAATGAGAATTACCCCAAGAATAAAACTTAAACATAAACAACCTGGCGACTACCCACAAACACACACAGCCAAACAACTTCATAGCAACCCACAACCCAACAGATCCCCATGCCTGCCTAACACACAACACATTAGCATGTTTTTATTAGAGTACAATTACTGCCCTTTTACTATGATAAAACCCTGGTTTATTCCTGTTATTCCGTAGCTCATTAAAAACGCTTTAAAATGATCAAATCTATCTTTCAACTTCTTCAAACCAGATTTACAGCCACAGAAATGTTGTTTTGGTTTGGTTGAATTCCTGCAAGCTCTGGTGTGGTTTAAGTTCTTTAATGAGACTAAACTGAGCCCCACGACAAAATAGAAAACAACAGTGAATCACTGTGAGTCACGGAAGGACAGCCGGCAAGATGATACCCTGTGATTTCAGGAATGAGGAGAGGACACAGGTGTGTTGTGTTGACCAGGTGAACTTCATTCCTCAAACATGATTTCTTACATCTTTTATGTATTACAGAGTTTTCATCTGTAAATACATGATCAGATGCCTTCAATGAATCACCTCTCACTGCCCACTGTCAGTACACGCGTGGGGGAGTGTGTGTTTGGGACAGACCCAACACGTGTCCTGGTCAGTGATGCTCAGATGGGCCTGTAGGCCGTAGCAACATGACACTGCTGCTCTTGTTTATATCTACAGTCACACACATTATACATGACCTTCAAGATCACCGTGTGCTTCACATACGACAACAGCTTTACAGAACCAGCCCTGCTGGATTGTGGGAAAACAAAATCAGTTTCTCTGAGGTTTTATGAAATGAGAGTGTAATGGTTGAAGCACATCAAGAGTATCAGGGCATCAATACATGTAGATTTTAGATGTACAAAAGATGGATTTCAATAATTTGATGACAACTGTTAGAGTTCATATTGAGATCTTTAAGAATTTAAAGAGCGTTTACTCCTGGGTAATATATTCTTCAAAATATCTTTTTGAGTTCAAACAGAACTAAAATATGTAAAGTAAGTGTTAACTGTCGTAGTCGATGGGGTCTAAGGACTGTTCCAGTACAGACATTCTTCTAAATATCTTTCTCTGTTCATCAGACCAAATAAATAGTTACAGGTACAGAGTAAATGAAGACAGTTTTCTTTGTGGGTGAACTCTCACTTTAATATTGTGATGGTTTCTAACTGATTCTCAGTTATCTTTACTTTGGAATTAACACAGACATGAACCCTCAATGACATCATCTGACCTGTCCTGACCCTCGAGCACACACACGCATAAAAGAAAATTTGGGTCAGTTTCCAAATGAGGAATTCATGAGATTCATGTGGCCTAGATCTTCTGACACACCAGTCCTTCCTATTCACATACCTTCAAACTATCATTATACATTAAATGACTGGAAAAATCATTAAACCAGGCATGCCATCCCACCTGACATTAACCTTTAGCTGTATCAAATATGAATAATAAAATAATGTGAATTATACAATACATAGAATCTGAATTCCATAAACTGCAAAAATAAGCAGTTTAGTCATTTGTTTAGTAAAGTTTTTTCTTGGGTCCACAGTGAAAGTGCTTTATCATCATAAACCGCTGACAGAAGCATCAGTGAGTACATCTGGAGGAACAGAAACACACTGAAACTGCTGAGATCTGCACCTCTACACATCAGCATCAGAGAAACACATCACTGCGTATTAATAACACCACACGCACGCACGCACACTACACACACACACACACGTACGCACGCACGCACATACACTCACATATCCAGGAGCGCACAAGCACACAGAGAAAAACAGTCACACACACACACAGTCACACACACACACACACACACCCAACCACCAACCCACTGACCCACACAAACACACCCACACACACACACACACCCAACCACCGACACACACACACACACACCTAACCACCAACCCACCGACCCACACAAACACACCCACACACACACACACACACACCCAACCACCGACACACACACACACACACACACACACACACACACACACACACACACACACACACACACACACACACACACACACACACACACACACACACACACAGATGTTTGTCGGTCAGAGAATCTTTTCCCCTGGCAACAGTTGCTAAGTAACAGAAAGTTTATTGGGACTGGGGGGCGTCTCACACCTATGTGTGTAATGACAGACTGTAGAGCAGCAGGTGACTGCTTTGACCTGACTTTGACCTCAGAGTTCAGAGGTCACAAGCAGCTACAGCTGATTGCTCATGTTGTGTGTTTTGTTTACAGTGTCATGCTGTGTTTTTGTGTGTTTATTTGTACATATCAAGTGTAAATACACACATGAACATCATAAACGATCAATTTAAACATACTCAATAAAAGCATTGGTTAGACTGATGACTAAACACAACTGTGACTGTCACAATCAGGCAGAAGAAAATAAAAACACAAAAGAAGTGTTGAGTTACATGCGCTGTTGTGTTACAGTATGTATTGTGTTGGTATCATTTTTTATGTCATTGTTGAAATTGTTCTGTCTTGTGATGTGTGTCATGTCGTGTTTTCTGTTGTTAATTTAGCAAGTCATCTGTGTGCTTTTGTATCTTGTCATGTGTTGTGTATGGTGTTGTTTTGAGTGTCAGTGTCTGATCTGGGATCAGGTTCTCTGCTGAGATTTTAATGACTGTTATCCTAACAAACAGAGCAGAAATCCCCTGAAGTTTCCAGCGTTCCTCCTGACACACACACACACGCACGCACGCACGCACGCACGCACGCACGCACGCACGCACGCACACACACACACACACACACACACACACACACACACACAGTGATTGCAGTTCTTTCCTAATTTATTAATCCATATGTACCATAAAACCGGTTTATATTTCTGTCCTTTGCAGAAAAAAGAATATTTTGGAGAATGTTGACACCCATACAACATAGACTTTCATTGTATGAACACAAAACCACTGAGACATTCCTTTAAATATCTTACTATGTGTTTCACTGGTGAAAGAGTCACATACAGATAAACGATGAAAGTTTTGATTGATTACTATCACTTTAAATGAGAGGAGCTCATTGGAGAGTGAGACGGATGGAAAGAGAGACTGTCTGTAAGTGTTGAATTCCTCTGCTGTTAGACATCTTCTACATGCCTGTACTTCCTTCCTCAGTGAATAAACCTGTCAATCACAGCGGAGGAGAGATGGGGGTCCGTTTGAAGCACAGCGGGTATAAACGCTTTAACCCGCGTCTCCATCTGTCAAACTGTTAACAGTGCGGTCTGTGTCTTTGTAACTTCACCGCAGCACGTGTGATTCAGATCCATGAGTCACGAGAGAGCATTGCTGGTGTGCTCAGAGGGGCGATCGATCCCCAAAAGAGAGTAAGAGACAGAAGTGACTCTCTATAAAGCCTGAGAGTTTAAGAGGAAGAGTAAAGACACAACTCAACTTTCTCTACACAATGTAAACACTGTTATGGACACAATTTTCTGAGTGTCTGATTGTGAGTTATGTGTTTATATGATCTCATAACATAATTACAAAAATCATATACATCTATTTCATGAGCTGGCTGTCAACTGCACATTTGTAAAGTCTCATGTATACATTTAAAAAGATGTGTGTTAGATTCAAGGATGAGACAATGAAATTGTTGTTTTCAGATATTTGTGTTTTCTGGGATTTTCTCGACACATTTGTTTGGTACAATTCCGCAAATTAGACATCTGATATAATAATTAAAGAATAAATGTATAAGCCTTATTATTAGAGTGTGAACATCTGTTCTCAGATCAGACTGACATACAAAACAAACTCACAGTCATACACAACAACAGAGACATGTGTGCAAGTGTGTGTGTGTGTGTGTGTGTGTGTGTGTGTGCGTGCGTGCGTGCGTGCGTGTGTGTGTGTTAGTGAGTTAATCACTATATGTATCACTATAAATATGGGTTAAATAACAAACACTAGCACAAATATTATATTG
>CM065660.1:4860092-4870092 GCA_033220385.1 Triplophysa yarkandensis
TTATAAATTAAAATATTGTGATTTTAAGATGAGAGAGAGAGAGAGCGAGAGAGAGAGAGAGAGAGAGAGAGGGAGGGAGTGAGAGAGAGGCTTGGGTTTTTTGGAATGAGCTGCCACACTCTTTGCGTCACTCTTGTCTATTCCAAGCTACAGACGCAGGTATACATAGGCACACAGACGCAGAAAAACACGCACACTCATGCTGCCTTTCCCTCGGCTGTCAGAATTTAATTAGATCTGTCCAGCTCGGCTTTATCCCCTCTGTCTATTTTTCCTTCATTTGTTCATCTTTCTTACCTCACAATCTCTCCCACGCGCCACGGCCTGTTTCCATGGGAACAGCTGCTTCCTTTTTGTCTGTCTGCCGGCCTTTCCAGAAGACTTATCTGCTAAGAGAGAGAGGCAGAATTAACTCTTTTATATCGTTTTCCTCTAAATAATCTACACGTATGTTTATTTTTTTGTGACACAATTGACACTTGATGTAAGCCCTTCTGTGTGCATGTGTGTGTCTGTGTGCGTGTGCCTGTGTGTGCGTGCGTGCGTGCGTGCGTGTGGTTGCTTGTGTGTGTGTGTGTGTGTGTGTTGCAGGTGGTCTGTAAAAGCGGGCGAGAGAGGAGGCACTCAGTTGGGGGACCTACTGAGTTCAGGTGGACCATTAAAATAAAAAGAAACACACACACACACACACACACACACAGACACAGCTTGAGTAAGGGATATTACACACGCACACGGATCTCGACAGACAAACACAGTCATGACAATGTTATTAAACTGACATGCAACTCTTCTAAACAGATGAATCCAGACACCAGCAAGTGATAGAAATGTCAGTTACAGTCCGTTAAAAGTGTCATGATTTTGTGGTTGTATTATTGAAACTAATATTTCCTGTAAATAGCACGCACACGCACACACACACACACACAAATTAACTCTCACATGACTGAAGTTTATTGGTTGTAAACTCATATGATATCCTCTGTGATGATGTGAACTGCAGTAAGACCTGATAGATGACAGCTTAGGGACAGTTCACTAAAAATGAATATCGTTTACTCATTATTTTTGTCATTTCAAATCTTTATTGACTTCCGTCCGTTTAACCATTCTTCAAAATATCTTCTTTTGTGGTCCGCTGAAGGAAGAAACTCCTTCAGATTTGATGTGTAGAGTTAACCCACTGACATGCTTGTGAGATTCAGGTTATGGGTGAGGAATAAAGTCAACCGCTCAAACCTGTAACTCAGCCAAGTGTTTCGGTGTCGTCTCGCAGGGCGTTGTAATAACGTCTCTGTCCTGCAGATATAAAACCACAGTCACACCTTCAGTCTGGAGATCAGAGAGGGAGCGTCTGTACAACACACATACACACACAAATATGAATCTTCACTAATACACACTAATCATTACCCTACACTGTTTCAGGATTTCAGGTTTTCTTGCCTGTTTTTTTAACTTTGCTCTGTTTTATAATGTTGTTTTATTTCTGAGTCATACAAGGATGTTTTGTGATATCTTCTGGTGTAGCTGAAGCCATGTTTGTGTATAACATGCACGATAAATCCTTTCAGCGTCTTATTTAACCAGAAAATCCACTTTATCTTTCAAAGATAATGAAAGTAAAGATTTGTGGGTGCCCATTACAGGACGGCAGGCGTCAGCGGGCAATCGTCTCTGTGGATTAAAGGTGGGGTCAGACAGAACTGCCTATAGCAGACGACAGGTCTGAGGTCAGGGCTGGGAATTGGACCACTGACAGATGAGTTTAAAATCATGTGGATATGAAAACATCTGTTGGGTTCAAACACAATGTCTTCAGTTCAGACATGATCAGTGGTTTTGCAAAAGTTTCAAGAGTTCTTGAGCTAACACTGAAAAATCTCTTCAGTTCATTTCTATTTCTTGCTGTAAAGTGATGCCAAAGCCTTTCAGATGTTAGGGCTAATTTAAACAAGATTTGCTAAAGTTCATTTCTTTAATGTTTTAAAGGTGAAAGAAAACAACTGCTATACAGACAGATGTGTTTATAATACAGAACTCAGAGTTCTGGTGTAATGAGCCTTTCACCAAATTACTGAACATAACATATTATTATACACACATTTAACCTCCATCCAATAACTCACAATAAAGCTGTTATTGAAGCTCAAAATCCACAGAGAAACGCCACAAACCTTCAGCGCTCTCAATAAATGGAATTTAATAAGATATAATTAATATATGGACTTTATTATGTATTAGGAGTTATACAATAAATCTGCCACAAGTGATCTGTGTGTGCGTGTGTGTGTTGTAGCTGTGGGCAGAGGTGGTGTTGATCTGTGTCTGAACATGCTGAAGAGCTCCTTCATTCCAGCATTCCACCTGCATTTCTTTAACAAATACAAAAATGGTCTAATGAATCATTGAAGTGTCTTCAGATCAGTGTTTTGAGTTCTGTCAAGAATCAGAAGTCCAGAATTGTATTCGTACTGGTTATGTTTTTATTTGTTAAGCATTAAGTTAATGGGATAAGAGAAGATCATGGAAGGCTTTATATATTTTATGTACGTTAATGCACATGTAAATTGTTTATATTTATGGATTTAGCAAACTCAATGTTCCTCAAAGAACCTTTAACATCCACAGAACATTTCTGTTTCACAAAGGATTCTTTATGGTAAAAATACTATTGATCAATTTAATTCTATGAACTTTTGATTGAATTGTTGTGTGAAAAAAGTCTAACTGAAATAATATGAAGAACATTCACAATATTTAAGGAGACTACACACAGACAGAAATCTTCATAAGTGTTTGTGGTGAATTACTGTAACTCATCTTACTCTTTTTGTTATCACTGCTTCATCTTCTCTGCTTCACTTGTAATCTCATCAATGATGTCAGAAGGATACACACAAAGGTCATGACCTCTGACACAAGACAGAGAACATTCAGTATCATAAAGAGCAATACAAGTTAAATTTAGCACATGATAATGACTTCAGAGTGATATAGTGTTAAAGATCAATAATCTTACACATACAAAAACATTCATTCAAATGATAATTAATACATAGAGAAATATCTTGAAGTCAGAGAGTTCAGCTGATGATTGTAACTCATCATTACCCGTTCTTATCCTCTCTTTTCTTCACCAATCTTGAACTCTGTTTGTTTCTGGTGAGGGTCAGTGAAGTTCACCAGCGTCTCTCTTGTGTTTTACTGCTGACACATGAAAAGAAGCGAAGAAGAGGGTTGTCTGTGTGAACTGACCCCTGATCAGCCTCATACACCAGAGGTCAATGTGAGTCATGAGCACGTGACAGATGAGACGTCTGTTGAACAGACAGAGAGAGAGATACTACAGATGTGTGTGGGGGTAGAGAGAATCTCAAGAAAAACAAAATAATGCATTTATGTGACAAACACTTTTGAAAAGAAAGATTTTAAAGATTTTTACAACTGTCAGTATTCTTAGAATAGAATATCTGCATATGAGTTTTGTGTGTGGATTCTGAAGGTATTGCTAAACACTCTTACGGTAAAACATGATGTTTCCTTAGGCATATCTCTCTCTAACAGATCACCATGATAATTTTCCTGGCTTGTATCCATGTGAACCTGAACATAAAACATACACGGTGAACAACAATACAGTACAGAATAAAAAGCTTACAGAAAATATATACAACACATTTATTTAAACTGAATATTCATATAACGATTCCTTTTTAGAGTTGCCAGTTTGCACAAATCTAAACATGACACAGTATGTTTTCTGTTTGCATGGGTATCCCATTGTGTAAAGTTCTGAAAAAGCAAGACATGAGGGAAAAAAGTCTGATCACAACCTCCTGCCCTTAAACTGAATAAAACAGCCCTTCAGCCAAAGAACGGCGTGTCACAACAACCCATGAGTCCAGGTTAAACAACAACAAAAACAACACGTTGACCTTGGCATCATAACAAACGCGTACTCCCACACACACACACACACACACACACACACACACACACACACACACACACACACACACACACACACACACACACACACACACACACACACACACACACACACACACACACAGGTTTAGCGTTTGTGCAAGATTTTACACTTCTGCCAGTGTCCAGATGGCCTAATGCCACACACACACACAGACACACACACATACACGCACACGTAAACACACATTTTGCCCACTCAGTGTTACAGTAAAGATCTGCCATCTCAATGTCACCACAGCCTGACAGTGTCACGCACATCTCTACCATTCACAACCAAAAGCACATAATCATCTTCATCTTCAACTAAACATCTTTGACATTTACAGGTGAAATATAACTGATTCACTTTTCACTTCTATTTACACAAATAAAATCATGTGGACAATTCAAGTTGCATTTCACTATCATTTTAGTGTGAGATTAGAAACATTAAATACAGTACATTAATCATAAAATAGGTATTGTGTGTTTATTACTACAGTAGATTATGAGGTAAAGTAGATGTTGAGATTGTCATTTATAAAATCATTAATACTGAAATGATTTAAATATATTTGACTTTTTTGAAAAAATAATATATCAGAAGTTTGTCTTCTTGGACATGACATTACTCATTTAAAAGATTTGATTTACATTATGCAGAATGACCATATTTAAAAAGACATAAATAAATAAATTCTTAAAAATTACATCTTTAAAGTTGATTTTCATACTGTTTCACACACTTTGTTACAAATATTTGTTTTGTTTGACATCTTTGGCCATCTGACTAACAGAGCTTTGCTGAAAAGTGGATGATTGTATTGTGTTCTTTATTTCACAGGTTTTTAGGAACACATGGGATACGTTACATCAACTCTGGAGCTGATTCATGTGGGTGGAAATTAAACACCTGATGTACCCAATACAAGCACGCACACACACACACGCACGCACGCACGCACGCACGCACGCACGCACGCACACACACACACACACACACACACACACGGGTGCAGAGCAACACCTGTCCTGACAGTCCTGCTGTCTCTGAACAACCCAACAGATCTGATATCATTCAGATCCATGTTACTGTCCTGTCATCACTGTTTAATATTAATGTCCTACATCACTTAAACTGGATCTAATTTACACATGTACCCAAATAACTGACTCTATTTAACTTGATAGAGGCTGATATGATAAGAACTGTCTTTTTGTGTTTGTAGAATGGAGTAATGGACTGTTGTTTGATTATTATCATTCTCCAAAATATCTACTTTGGTGGGGAACGACACTGAATTGATATTCATTTTGGGGTGACCTGTCCCTTAAAAACTGTAATAATGTATTCATTTATATTCTGTATTTATAAGGTCTTTATCTGTAAAACACACACTAATGACCTCAGATAAAAATAACCTGCAACACACATCACAGGTTACGTGTGTGTGTGTGTATGTGTGTGTGTGTGTGTGTGTGTGTGCCTATGCGTGTGTGCTTGTATGTCTGTGTGTGTGTGTGTGTGTGTGTGTGTGTGTGTGTGTGTGTGTGTGCCTATGCGTCTATGCGTGTGTGCTTGTATGTCTGTCTGTGTGTGTGTGTGTGTGTGTGTGTGTGTGTGTGTGTGTGTGTGTGTGTGTGTGTGTGTGTGTGTCTCTATGCGTGTGTGCTTGTGTGTCTGTCTGTCTGTGTGTGTTCAGTGTGTGTGTGTGTGTGTGTGCCTATGTGTCTATGCGTGTGTGCTTGTATGTCTGTCTGTGTGTGTGTGTGTGTGTGTGTGTGTGTGTGTGTGTGTGTGTGTGTGTGTGTGTGTGTGTGTCTGTCTGTCTGTGTGTGTTCTGTGTGTGTGTGTGTGTGTGTGTGTGTGTGTGTGTGTGTGTGTGCTTATGTGTCTGTCTGTGTGTGTGTGTGTGTGTGTGTGTGTGTGTGTGTGTGTGTGTGTGTGTGTGTGTGTGTGTGTCTATGCGTGTGCGCTTGTGTGTCTGTCTATGCGTGTGTGACTGTGTGTGTCTATTTGTGTGACTATACGTGTGTGTCTGTCTGTCTGTGTGTGTGTGTGTGTGTGTGTGTGTGTGTCTGTCTGTCTATGCGGGTGTTTGTGTCTATGCCTGTGTGTGTGTGTGTGTGTGTGTATGTGTGTGTGTGTGTGTGTGCGTGTGTGCTTGTGTGTCTGTCTATGTATGTGTGTGTCTGTCTATGCGTGGGTGAGTGTGTGTCTGTGTGAGTGTGTCTGTCTATGTGTGTGTCTATACTTGTGTGTGTGTTTGTCTGTGTGTGTGTCTATGCTTGTGTGTCTGTCTGTGTATGTGTGTGTGTCTATGCCTGTTTGTGTCTGTCTATACGTACGTGTGTGTGTCTGTCTGTGTGTGTTGTGTTGTGTGTGTGTGTGTGTGTGTGTGTGTGTGTGTGTCTGAGTTTGTGTGTGTGTGTGTGTGTGTGTGTGTGTGTGTGTGTGTGAGTTTGTGTGTGTGTGTGTCTGAGTTTGTGTGTGTGTGTGTGTGTGTGTGTGAGTTTGTGTGTCTGTCTGTGTGTGTTGTGTTGTGTGTGTGTGTGTGTGTGTCTTGTGTTGTGTTGTGTGTGTGTGTGTGTGTGTGTGTGTGTGTGTGTGTGTGTGTGTGTGTGTGTGTGTGTGTGTGTGTGTGTGTGTATGGGATGGTTTGTTCAGGTGTTTTAATGAATGAGATTAAGCACGCGCCTCTGCTCGACTCTCCACATAAAGTGGGCGGGGCTATCAGCATTCCCGCGGGAAGGAACCTGACGTCACCGTGCCCATATTTGGACTGTAAACTTCCTACAGGAAGTCCGGGCTGGTGATATTTGGCAGAATGTCTCTTTCACTAACTGAGATTCAGCGCGTTAGAAATAAACTTAATTCCTTAATAAAATGATAACAGAATTCTCTAAAACGAACACAAAAAAATATACATATATATATAAAGTCAAGCCCTGCGTTCGTGTTTAACAATAAACAACATTTTTAGTCACAATGAAATAAAATGTGTTATAATATAATATAAAATAATAAAATAATATAAAATAATATAAAATAAAATAAAATAAAATAATATAATATAATATAAAAGTGTTATTCACTAATGATGATAATGTGCCGTTACCTGAGAGAAGTTAGATGTTATCTGTGTGAACTTTAATATAATAATATAACAAAAGTGTTAAATTAAAGAGACATTTGTTCCCCTCAGGCTTGTTTACACGACCCCGCAGTTCCCGCTAGTGACGCGCTCGTGCGTGTGACGTAAGAGACGTCCGTGACGTATGTGACGTAGGGGGGCGTGGCCAGCTGTCAAAACTCCCCTATAAAAGCGAACCGGGATCCCGATGAGCGCGAGCGCACGGATCAGACCGACACAAGAGAGAGTTCGGTTCGGTTCGGTTCGATCTTCGAGGATTTACTGAAGAGAATCTCGAACACTTTGGACTTTTATTCACAACTCCATGAGCGAAAGAATGGAGCAGCCGTTTTATCACGACGACTCGTTCATGTTGGGTTTCGGTCACGCTGACGTCACTCTTCACGACCTGAAAGTCCAGAAACACGTGAACCCGTCCGAGTCCTATCGGAACCTCAAGTCCGATCTGTACCAGACGAGCGCCTGTGACGTCAGCTCGCTGAAACTCGCGTCGCCCGAGCTCGAGAGGCTCATCCTTCAGAACAGCACCGGAGTGCTGACGTCACCCACACCGGGTCAGTACCCGTACGGTCGGTGCATCACGGACGAGCAGGAGGGGTTCGCCGAGGGGTTCGTGAAGGCGCTGGACGACCTTCACAAGATCCATCAGATGCCCCCGCCCAACGTGTCGATCGGTGCCGGTGACGTCACGTGCGCGTCCGCGTTCGGCTCCTCCCTCCGGTCCGAGTCTCCCATCTACGCGACGCTGAACGCGTTCTGCCCGACGCCCGGAAACCCGTCCGCCGCCGTCAGCTATCTGCCGCCGAACCCCCACGGCCCACATCCGGTGTCCGGGCACGGCTTCCGGAACCCCGGGGTCCACGCGCAGCGCTTCGCGACGCTCAAGGAAGAACCGCAGACGGTTCCCGGACATGCACGGCGGTGACGCGACGCCTCCGGTGTCCCCGATCGACATGGAGAACCAGGAGCGGATCAAGGCCGAGCGGAAGCGCCTCCGGAACCGCGTGGCCGCCACCAAATGCCGCAAGCGCAAACTGGAGCGCATCGCCCGACTCGAGGACAAGGTGAAGGTTCTGAAGTCGATAACGCCGGGCTGTCGAACACCGCGTCGGTGCTGCGGGATCAGGTGGCCCAGCTCAAGCAGAAGGTTCTGAGACACGTGAACAGCGGCTGTCAGCTCGTGGTCTCCGGGAAGATGGAAGCGTTTTAATGAGCCCCACGCAACCACGACACCGGGGTCCGGACCACTCGCGGGAGGGGAGGGGGGAGAGGACGCCGTCGAGCGGAACCTCGTCCAGAACCGACACAGATCGGATTCAGACCAGAAGAGGTCGGACACTGATCAGACAATGAACCGACACAGAACCGACACTGATCGGACACAGAACCGACACTGATCGGATACAGATCAGACACAGAACCGACACTGATCGGATACAGAACCGACACAGAACCGACACTGATCGGATACAGATCATAAGAGATCAGACACAGAACCAGCATTGATCAGACACAGAACCGACACTGATCGGACACTGATAAGACAGACACTGATCAGACACAGAACCAACACAGAATCATCAATGGTCAGACACAGAACCGACACAGATCGGATACAGAACCGACACAGATCGGACACAGATCGGATACAGATCGGATTCAGACCAGAAGAAATCGGACACTGATCAGACAATGAACCGACACAGAACCAACACTGATCAGACACAGAACCATCATTGACCCGACACTGATCAGACACAAAACCAACACAGAACCATCATTGACCCGACACTGATCAGACACAGAACCAACACTGATCAGACACAGAACCAACACTGATCAGACACAGAACCATCATTGACCCGACACTGATCAGACACAGAACCAACACAGAATCATCATTGGTCTGACACAGAACCGACATTGATCAGACACAGGTTGGACACTGATCAGACACAGAACGACACGATCAGACACAGGACCATCATCGATCAGACACAGAACCATCATTGACCCGACACTGATCAGACACAGAACCAACACAGAATCATCATTGGTCGGACACAGAACCGACATTGATCAGACACAGGTTGGACACTGATCAGACACAGAACCGACACTGATCAGACATTGATCAGACACTGATCAGACACAGAACCGACACTGATCGGACTCGGAGCTCTCCGGAGCCGTGTGATAGGACACTAGGCCTGTTGGCATCCCATAATATTGTGTTGTTCTTCTACTGTTAAATTATTGTTCATGTCAGGTTGATCCTGACTCATGTCAACAGCGTGTTTTATATGTTTGAGATGTTTATTTAAGTAAACCTTTTAAAACAATGAAAGTGTATGAATGTTTATTTCTGATATTAGAAACTCGTTGTGACGTCACACATCAGCTGGTATCAAACACGTGGGGGCGCTAGGCCTTTCCTACTGACGTCACACATGTCCATATATGGTGATTTCGGAGCCTCGTACGTCACTCTCCGCCCACAGGCTGTGGGTGTAAACTGCTCTGGGATCAGTGTGTTGGAGATTAGTGACGGGGCTTTCCGAAATTGGAGAAGACCACTGAGAGTGGGTTTGATGTTTCCATAGAATTTAGTGCTGGAAAGGAAAAATGATACAAATAGAATATTATATAATCACAGTTTATGAACAGAATGTTATAATTTTATTAATAAATATTCCATTCAGATAGAACTTCCAGATGTCTCAGACATCTTAAGACCAAAATAAAAATTAACTTTTACTGAATGTAAGATAACAATAAATCTGATAAATGATTGACGTGGAAACGATAAAACACACCCAAAAATCATATTATAATGATGAAAAATAATCCTTAAATCTGAATGAATTTAG